>JARHVA010001650.1:3060000-3077500 GCA_037957365.1 Torreya grandis
ATATATCCATCATATCCATCTACTCACATCACATCAAGATCCATATATAACAACAACAATATAAAACCTCACATCTAATATCATCTAATCACATCTCATCATAATATAAAATATCATGACAATCCATCACATCAAAATAGCCACATCATCATCAATACATAATTATAACACATCACATCAGCTAGCATCTCCTCATATATACAAATGATATCAACAATCCACATTGAGTCCATGTCAAAAAATAGATACAAAATGTGGGCATATGGGGCAAGAATGAGATACAATACAAAAATCCCATATATATGTCTATCATGTCTCATGGATGAGGTCCTAATGGCCTTAGTGGTCCTGGTGTTCCTTTGGTAGAATGATGCATGAAATGTGAAAAACTAGCCTAGAATGAACATACCATTAAACTAGCACTACTACCTCATACCATGTCCTATTGTATTGGGCCTCGTGAGTCAATATCATAATGTTATTCATCATCTCCACCATCCCATGCTCACTCATTACCAATTCAACCTCATCCTTGGCCTTCTCAACCATCTCTACCTCCCCTATCTAAGTACAAATTTGTGCCTACATCTACGTAATCTGACCCTGATATCATGTAATTTGTGCATCATGACTCTATATCCTACTCTATAAGGTGGCTATTTTTGCCTGTAATCCTATAATTTGGCCTTGATCCTAGGATATCTATATATCCCTCTATGTCATTTAGGCTTAAAAAGATGCCACCTATCCCTATAACCTAGTCACCTATGTTAATGCCTGATCTTGCTTCTCATCTCTTTGCACCATCATGGTTTATAGTTGTGCCTGAAGTTGGTCCCTCTCTTGAATAATCCCAATAATATCCATCAATTGAGCCTAAATATCTATCTAAAAATGTGAGTAATATCTCTTGATCTCTTACAAAGGCTAATTTGAAGGCCCTGCACCATCTCCACCACCACTGTCCCCAACCTGGGTGCCAACCTATACCTATCCTTAAATCTAAGGCTAGTCTATCTTATTACTACTACCTAGCCTCTATCATCTCCATAAACATCCATGGTAACCCTATCTATCCCATCCTTTATAGATTCTTGCCTCATCTATCTCTGTATCTTGGCCCATGATTGCAACAATTTCCTAACTACCCCTCACCATACCATAACCCTATGATGGGTCAATCTCACTAGAATTTGTGGTGTCCACCATGAAATATATGTTGTTTTAACCCCTATATATTTAATAGGCATCTAAAAATCCTAGGACACTGGAGCAATACTCTAATAATCCATTTGAGCTTGGGCCCTATCTATTGGTCTACTGTAATGAGGCCTCTACTACTCACTCTAAGCAAACAAGTTCTCCTCCCCAAACACATCCTATATGAATACAAACTACTAATACACCCTATTAGGCCTATATCACTCTATCATAAGATCCCTATGACCTATCAAATGACACTCAATCAACATGTACTAAGTCACTATTGCCTCATCATCCCAACAAAACTATATATGCTCAAGATGAAGACTATCAAATGTATCCTGATAAAATGTCATCTCTTTGATGTGACCCTACTACACACCTAGTAAACTGTACCATCAAAATAACATCAGCTCATGTGGCTATCACACTGATAGAGTCCATAATGTCTGTTAGATTAGGATATACTCCTAGCTCCCAATCTATAATAGCATAGATGGCCCCAAGATTGTGGCCCCATTGTAATCTCCCAGGTGTAACTCTTAGTACAAATGCACCAATACCACAAGCCCCTAGGAAAATGCCCTAAAACCTTGAACCATATCCACTACAATGTCTCCTAGGCCCATATGGAACCACTATACATTATTGTCAGGTAAAATTATGTTGATGATAAGAGACATAAACATCAATATCAACTAAAAAATGGTCCACTCATGTAGACATCTATCAATATCTACATGCCTATTATGCACACCCACTGGTAATCCCCCCACCAATATCTATAGTGTCATGGCTAATGTGTGATATCTCTAGTAAATACTATCACCCTTCATCAGTAAGTGAAAGATCTGATAGACATCCTCTAGATTCATAGTCATCTCCTACATCATGAAATATAACATGCTCATCTTGGAGTGTCATCACTCCATTAGAGTCATGATCAGCACACAATTAATTTTTATCATAGGCATCATCACCACATCATGAATCCCAATCAACTCCAACACTCTATACTAGACCTCTATCAACAAGTGCATCTCATGAAGCACCATAAGATGTCATGATTAGGATGCCATCACTCCTAAATCCTCTTACACTAGTCACCATCAACCTATCACTACATCTATCACAATTCACCTAAATTACCCTCATCTCCCTCAAACCCAATCCATCCTATTTTCATTATCAAGACTTCAACCTAACCTATCCCAACACATCCCTAATCCTATTTTCATTTTATACACCCTCAATGCTCACCCATACTAACTTCCCATTTATTACCCTCATCCCCTTAAAACCCAATACATCCTACTTGCATTCACAAACCACATTAACCTATCCTAACATGCCCCTAATCCTACTTTCATCCTATATACTCACATATCCTCATCACACTCCTATCTAATTACCCTCAACTTAACCTTGTTGTCTACTCACTACACCCTATCTAACCCTAATCAACCTAAATCTCACCCCTTAACCCATCCCTATCCCACTAAAATTATCTAACCTAAAACCTTAACATATCCCCCACCTTGCCTAACTACACTAATTACCCCTCACACCTTCTAGTCCATCTATCACCATCTAACTAACCAATCCATTATCCCATCACTTACCCATTTTTTCCAACTATCATAAAACCTTGATTTGCAACCCCTACCCTAACTAGTAATCTTGACAAAGTCACCATTTACCTCTTTTGGTTTTGAACAACCATATGGTTAGAAAAACCACTAATCCTTGATTCATGATATTTAAATATCATGAGTCTAGGTTTGCATTATTACAATACCACAACTCTAGACTCACAGTATTGTAATACCATGAGTCCCCCTACAAGACTATAGGTCATGATGACAATGTCATGATTGAGGGCACTTTCATCAATCATGGTATTGTCTTAGTGAATTCAAAAACATTATTTTCTTCTAAAAATATTAAAAATTTGAAAACATAATTAAAAAAATCATAGAGAATATGGTCTATTACTTACCGGTGGTCCAATATCAGCATCTCTCTAAAAGTCCCACAATCATTCTCCATGATGGGAAGCTCAGGGAAGTTGGTCCATGGTTTTAGCTCAGATCACAAATTCACAAAAGGTAGAAAGTTTAAATGACCCTATTTTTTCCTATTTTTGTCTTATTTGACCCCCTATCTTTTAACCCCCCCAACCACTCTAACATCCCTTTGCTCACTAATCCCACATCCAATCCCATCAAATTATCCAATTATCCCCATTAGTCATTTCTAATCATCCCTCTCATCATTTGGGGCATAGGCTTTCCATTCTCTCATTTCTTAACTTAATCCTAGGTTAGACCTACATCAACCTAATGTCTTTTAAGACTATGAAGGTAACACGTGGCCTCACTTTTATGCCCAAGGATAGCTCAGCTACCATTCATCCCTCATCACTATCCCATCCCTAAACTAGTCACTCTATAATCACATGTCATTTTAAAGCTATGAATATTATGTAAAGTAAGTCATTATCATCAATTAAAAAAAATAATCTCCATTATCAATCTTCAATCCCTCCCTAACATGTGTCCTTTCTATGGGACTTATCACTGGCTTAAACCCATCTCATTTCAATCAAGTTCATCTTATCAATCCAATCACTTTCTAGACATTGATCATTTAACTAGAACCCATCAGAGCTACTTTATCCCCCTATGCTCTTGGGACATCTCAACCATAGATATCAATTTGGGAATCCAAACCCCATATTATTTTCCTAGTCTTATCCCCCCCTCAGGACTTCTTTTTGAGTAATCATCTAGGTTAGCACTCCTCGTATGCTCCCTCAAGGGGGCATCATAACTACTAACTCATTTTTAATACCATCTAACATTACTTCCACATGATTATGGTTCTTTTTTTAAATACCATTACTCCTCCCATCCTATCCACTCATAATTCCCTTTCAAAGAGGGGCAAAATGTATGCACTAAAATCTGCTCACCTTGCTAACTATGATAATTTTGCTAATTTAACCTATAATGACATTTCCTAGCTAATTTAAACTAATATCCCATTGTACCACATTTCATTTCCTACATCTTAAAAAAATTTACCCCACTCTATAACCAATTAATACCCTCATTAACCTACTAACTAAACCCATTTACCTAATAACGTACTCCCTAAGCCATTTGCTAATTTAAAAATACAAAATATTCTACCTACCTATCTACCACCCTATTTCTAGTCATTCCTAAATCCTTAAACCCTAATAGGATATTCTATAATTGGAGGATTCTATAAATCTCCTCCATTTCAGCCCCCTTTCTCTAGAATTTTTTATTCTAGATTTCTCCATAGAATTAAAAATTTCATGGAAAATCCTTATCTATTAATTTTAATGGCTCAAAATTAAATTTGAGCCATTGATTTCTCCCTCTATTTCTTATATAACTAAGCTCACTACCTCCATGAAACTAACCTAAAAACTTGCAATCAAATTTTCATCTTGCTAACTTTCTACCATTATCATCCTTCTTGCATCCATCCATAGACACTATCAAGCTCAAAATTATCCATTGGAAGCCATTATCAAGTAGTAAGTAATCCAACATCATCAATTTTGCATCAAGAATCTATTTGTAAATCTTAGAGAGGATTCATAAAGAGGTAAAATGATGGTAAGATCATTCTTAACATTTTGATTATCATTCTCCTATTAGTGTTTTTAGATTTTAGGTTTTATTACTAAAAATAGTAATAAGATTTGAATCTGATATTTAGGCTATAATATGAAAACTATCTTGGTCACATGGGCCTAGGTAGGACCCGAGAGTATCCACATTGAGATATTCTAGGGTTTTTGATGTAGATAGTGATGAGTAATATACACCTAAGGATATACCCCCAACATATGATTGATGTTTTAAATTATATAAAATTTACACCATTTTTGATGTGTGTGTGTGTGTGTGTGTGTGTGTGTGTGTGTGTGTGTGTGTGTGATGCTCACATGGTGTAGTTGTATTTAAATGGATGTGTATTCTTATTTGAAAATTATTTTACTTGCATTTTTTTATATAATAATAATTTGGGTATGGCATGTTTGTATAGTGGTATGGTAATGCATTAATATGGTAATGTAGTAATAATTAGGAAATCACTATACACCAAGAAATCTAGCTGGAAATATGAAATATTGAATATAGTGATCATCTAGTAATGGAACTTATGGTTTTTTTTCTATCACTATAACTAATGTATCTATAGACATATCACATTTATTTCTCTTACATATATTTATACGTCTCAGTTTTGGTACCCAAATATGTTGTGTGAATTTGAAATTAGGCTCTATTAAATGTGTCTCTTTTCCTCATACACCTATTCCTATATCTCTAAATTGATCAAACAATGGTTCCTTGGTAATATCAATGTGATAGAGATAGGTCTTGGTAGAGGGTACACTAAGAGAAGAACTTCAACTAGTTGTTGACTTATATGAAGGTCAATAGACCACACATTCATTAAAAGGAGTGGCATGGGATGTCTCAGACCTATTAGAATAATCTCTATAATAATTATGGGAAAGATATTTGATGTGTCTTTCAAAAAATTAAATATCCATTGACTAATAAACTCTGTAAGTTTTTTCTTGATAGAAAAATAATCATTATTTGGATGCCTGTTAATATCATGGTAAGTGAAAAATGGTTGTCCTTTTACCTTTTCAAATATATGTGGTGGATGATATTAATTAGTATGAAGGTTTGTAATCCACTTATCCAATATTAAATGCAATGTATCATGTGTTCTATCTTGTAACAAATCAAATTGAAGTGGTTGCCTTTTAGTAGAGGCATATGGTTTGGCTGTATGAGGTACTCTATATGTGGAAGTTTTTCCTCTATGTAAAAATTTTACTGCTTGTTCCCTGGTAGGTTATACTAGTTTTTAGAAGGTATTTAAAGTGGTTCCTAACCCTTCTTAGTTTTTTTACTTTGTTCTAGGAATATTATTTATAACATGTTTTCATTTTGGTGTAAAAATAGGTAATTATGTTTTGGTATTTGTTAAAGCACATGCATATTTATGAACATCCCAATATAAAATATCGAATGAAGCAAAGGAAATATGCAATGATATTTCTATAAGTAAATAAATAAGACCCCTAATGAATATAAATTTTACTTCTAAATTTGATGGGTGGTAGTTTAAGGAATATAAGATATCCTTAAATCTCATAACATAGCCCTAAAGGAATTCATCCTCATTTTGAGTTAAGACCTACAAATATTCCAATGGTAGCTTGGGTAATGTTTACTTATGAAAATTAGATAAGAGTACATCCTCAAGTTTTTTAAAGGTTGATAAGGAACCATTTTGGGAGTGTTTTAAACTATTTAAGATCTTCTTGAACTAAACTTATATGCAACGCTTTTAATAACAAGTGTTAATCCTTAGCCTAATGTTCAAAGGAGTGTATAAATTGTGTCAAATGATTTACAGGATCTTTGTTACCATCAATGGAAGAAAACATAGGATAGATAAAGGTGGAAGGATATAGATAATAAAAAACATCTCTAGTAAGGGTTTGGTCCTCAAATAAATCATCATTAAAAGTAGCCTCATGGGAGAACACTTGCAACTTAAGAACAGTCATTTGTTGTTAAAAATCTCCCATGGTAGTCATTAGAGATAACATGTCACTAGGAGGGGTTGGTAAATAAGTCTAATATTTACTTAGAGGTTTTAATTTTTCATCCATATGAAGCATAAGAATAATAGGATCTTTACCACCTTCATTGTATTATAATATAGAATCATCATGTGGTTTGGAAACATTAAGTAGAGGAGCATTCGTTGCTAAAGAAGAAACTATATCCTATTAGATATCATGAAATCTAATGTCACTCTCTTGGGTACTTGGAATTTCATGGCATAAGAGAGGAGTAAGAGATGTGGCTTCATTATTTTTAATAAAAAATGTAAAGGAGGGATGAGGAAGAACATTTTCTATCTAATTTACAATAAAAGGAAAAATGCAAGGTTTATTTTCATTTTTGAGTTCAAACAAAGAAGGGAGAGATAATGCAATGTTACTTTCTATGTTTGGTACATCATGATCATATTAAAAGAGACATATTTTGAAACATTGTCATTTTTATCATGTAATGTACTTTTGATTTTATTTTTATTATATTATACACGTTTGGAATGAGATGTGGAAAATGTATTAGACAATGTAGATGCATCAAGTAATGCATTTTCAATGAATTCTTTGGAAAAAAATTCATTTCCACTTTCATCTTTCCAAGTAGGTAAGATAAGGGAAGAAGTAGTATATGGATTTTGATCATTATAATCTATAAGAAAGATAAGTATTTTCACTAACTTCATTTGTAAAATAAAGAACCATATGTTCAACATTATAATTACTTTAGAAAGAAGGCACACATTAACTTTTTTCAACATTTGTATCATTTTAAATGGAATAAATCATTCAATTTTTGGTTCATTTTGAGAATTTTTACATGAAACATTGTTCCTTTCAACATAATAAATGTTAATTTATTGCATGTCTATTATATAGTCTTTATGTGATGTACTAACCAAATTGATCATTTTTAACTTTTTAGGCCTTTCATCATTGGAAATAGAAGAAATTTGAGAACTAGGATCCTCATATTTGCATTCAAGATGGGTATAATCACACTCATAACCATATGAAATTATGTTATGATTGTCAACATATTCATTTAGACTTGCATTTTCATCATTAGCAAAGTTATAAGTAAAAGATGATTATTGAGCACTTTTTGGAGATGTCATAAGACCATCATATGTAATAAATTGGTCATTAGTAATATTAAACCATCTATACAAAGGATGGAGTTTCCTTGGGTTTATAGTAGGATTAGACATGTGGAAGAGGGCTAAAATTTGGATGCAACCACATAGAGAAGAATAAACATTCCTAGGGAAAAAATATAAATAAGCATTAATTAATCTATGCTCATGAAATAAATAATATATGGAAAATAACAATAGAAAAAAAAATTATGAGGAGAAACCCTAAATTGCAATCTAAGGTTTGGTTCAAAGAAGCCAGAGGACTAGTTCACCTAAATGTTTTATGAT
Source organism: Torreya grandis (assembly GCA_037957365.1). Lineage (NCBI taxonomy): Eukaryota > Viridiplantae > Streptophyta > Pinopsida > Cupressales > Taxaceae > Torreya > Torreya grandis. The sequence goes on from JARHVA010001650.1 coordinate 3,068,317, forward strand.
AAATGGGATCAATAGTTAAACACACTCAGTTTATAAAAATATTTTAATGTAATATGATAATATTCAATATTCAAAAATATGTGACAAATAATGGAAATTAACTTATTTAACCATGCACATAAATACATCAAAATACTTTATAACCAAGGTGTAAAGAGAGTGCATCTTATTATGTATCATATTCTAAACTAAGGTAGTGATCTAGAATCTTATTATGATAGTGATCAGGGTCTGTGTTCTGTTCATTTTGTGTTTTGACTATTTTTCCTCTTGGATGCTTGTATCAGATTCTTGACACTAGTGTCGAGTGGGTATTGGAATTCACCATAGGTATCAAATCCATAATATGTATAGTAATAAAATCAAATCTTCAGTGAAGTTATTTTTTCACCTTTATGTTTATTTTATCCTTCAAAATATGTCAAAATGTGCATGGATTTGACACAATAATAAAATCCATATATCTCTTGCTCTTGACCTCATGTAACTTGGTAAAAATAGGTTAGCATGTGATTTAAGCTAACTCTAGAAATACATGTTGTTACCAAGTGATGCCTACATAGACATATAATATAAATAGGGCCTCAAACTCACATTGATTTCCCCCTCCTAGGTGTGTGTGTGGAATGGTGATCATGAATCTATATTTTCTTTCTCCTATTCCAATCCTTGGCACAGAAATTAAAGTGAAAATTGACTTGTAGAATTCTTCAAAATTTCATTTATAATGATTTGATATGTAATATGGTTCAATATCTCTTGAATAAGACAAAGTACATAATAATTTAGTTACTCATTTGACAATGATTGATGAAATGAATTATACCATAGTTTTTTATATATAGGGATATTTTTATTTAAAATTAGGACCTAATGGCATGTGAAAAGCCAACAATAGAATAAACATATGGGGCTAAATAAATGGTCACAAGGTAAAAATTGTAGAAAATGATCAAAATATAAGTCTAGATAGTTGTGTCATGGTTTGACACTTGTGTCAAAGTAGTTGTCTAACATAGACACATGTGTTTAGAGGTTAAAACCATAGAGATAACATAAACATAGAGCAGACATTGAAAAAGGGTAATTTAGATAACACACATGCCAAAAGGGGTAGATAAAGCATTTAAAAGAACATGACACTGAATAGGTCCATGTGAGACCATGCCACTAGATGCCTCACTCTCTATCAATAGGCCTATACATGTAAAAGTTATGAAAAACATACTATGACATTGTGTTTGTACCAAATATGGGTATCTACACCAACTCCTAAATTTTATCCATGAAAATTTTATTCTTGTGGATTTACTTAGGAATATAATTCTTATTGGGGTTTTCAATCATTTTCCAGTTGGAGATAGATTCAACATCTTCATTTTAAAATTTCTTAATAAATATTCTCCTTGATTTACTAGTAGGAGTGTAATGAGGGTGTTTTCTCGAAGCCCAAAAATAGGGGATAACAATGGATTTGACTATGAGACAACATTACCTAGTATAATGAAGGTGAATTCAAAATTATTTAGTCACCAATGTTGCAACCACCTTGTGGATCCCTATAGATAGTGTGTAACACACTCTCACATGTTCTGATCTGGACAATTGTGTCTAGTTCACCTATCCCAATCATATGGGAAATGAACATGCACTACTAAGCCAAATAATTAACTTTGTGAATTATGCATACCTCCTTGCTCACTTATCTTCTTTATAAATCATGATAAAATATTTTCTTATTATTTTTACCTCTAAGTGCTAAACACTTCTTACTGTGTGGTGGTTCAATAAAATGGATTTAAAACACTTTGAATAGAATCTAATGATCGATGTTTTTTACATGACTAATAATAGGTAGGTTTATTATTCCCCATATCTCTTAGAAGGAGACTTGTGGAAAAAATCCACCCAAGGTATTGATTACCAAGTCTTGGTGTGCAGGGTAACTTAGTTGGCTCATTGTGACCATTCTATATCAAGGGTCTTTAATGAGTTTTTAAGACAAATCTATATGCATTAATATTATGAGTTAGTGCTTGGAGAAACCAACATATATATCAAGTTTGATATATGACTAATTTCATATGTCCATTGCACATATGATTCAATAATGCATAAATGAGTAATAGATAAACAAATGAGCATAAAATCAAGATAAAGCATTAGATTTAGATTGTAACTTCAAAACTAAACTAAAAAATCTGATAAAATAAAAATAAAAAGAGAGAAGATAAGGGAGAAAAATAAAAGAAAGATATCACTTTCTAATGGAGACTAATTTAATTCTCTTGAGTAGATAAATCCCTGGATAAACTAGCCCTTAGTAGAGCCAAACCTATTATAACTCCAACTAAGGATGGTGTAAGAGTATGTGGATTGAAGTGACAGAGCCAATGAGGGAAGAAAAGTCAACATATAAATGTGTATACCATGTCTATCAAACAACAAAATTTTCAAATACATATATTTATATTAATGGGATGAATTGGGATCTCATCAAATACTCATATAAGTTATAGATATTGCTTAAAAACAACCTCTACTCAAAAAACTAATATAGAAAGTAGGAAAATGTTGAAAACAAATGGGTATAATATCTATAATTCTAAAAATGCATGCCTATTTAAATCTTTATCTAGTCTTAAAAAATACAAACCCTTTATTACAATGAAAGAGTTGAACTTATATAGATAATTAAGTCCATGGAGTTTAAATTCAATTTCATCCACTAATGGAGTGGTTATAGAAATCATCAATATGATTAGGAAATATAGTTGAGGAGGTGTTATAGGTACAATCAATAAGAGAAGGGGGGTGAATCAATGAGCCTATATATTTCAATTTCAATTTCAATCCTTTCAAACTATTAAACAAATAACATATATCAATTTGATCAAGTAACAATAACAAGAGAGATCATTCATTTAATGCATACACAAGATCAAACACATAACACATAGTTCCTATGGGAAACCCTCATGGGGAATAAAAGCTACCCTCAATATTTAAACACATGGAATACTTATCCTATAAAAAATTATGAACACGAGACTAGTCATCTCCTTTAGACTAGCAAACCTTGATCAAATCCTTCTGACCAAAGGCCTTTAGTGAAACACCTATTTCACAAGGAGAAACTACCCCTAAGGAATATCAAGTCCATTAGAACCTTACTTGAAATTAAAAAATACACCTTATAACTTATGTATCAACACCTAATAATGTATCTCTGATTATCTAACCCCTGCACAAACTCCCTCTCTATCTTATACAAGCCTCTCACATAGGTATGCCACAATCTTTATCCTTTACTTAAATTATCCTCATATGCACATTCAAACCTCTTTTTATATACTAAAAATTAAAAATAAATATTATACCAACATAATTATGACCTAAATCTGATACACTCAGTCCTCAATCTGCTCTTCACATCAACCTATCCATAAGGCACTCTTACTCTCCTTCTTCCTTCACTCAGTCTTCTTACACAAGCCTTTTCAAGTCTCTCAAGTCTATAAATAATCATATTTTATTTCAATATTTATATATAATTAATTATTAATCAAATACAAAATCTTTCCTTTTTATCCATAATACATGCCTTCACCCTTAAGGCATCTAACATGGGTCACACTTAAGCACAAATCTCTTTCAAATAAGCCTGAGTAACTTTTCAAGTCCTATGGAGACCCAATCACCTCTTTGATAATTTTTTTAGAAAAATAATAACATGGGTCCACTCCTTATGTCCCCTTAGACATCTAAAAATTATAATATCCAACTTTTTTCACTTATGTGTATGATCAAACAACTCAAACATTGACTAGGTGCACATGAACATCATGAACAAACACATAGTCAACTTTTTAAGCATTTTTCATACTACATATGATTGTTTAAACCTTCATAATGAACATATATTGTCTAATGGAGTATAAAACACTCCCTAATAGATAATCCATTAATATATATTGAAATAATATCAAAACAAGCTCAAACATCCTTCTCGGATCACTTGTAGAACATATATGAAAAACATAGTAAACTTTGAACCTTCATAAATTTGACTATACACACTTTCAGATATTAAAATATATATTTATATATGAACCTTAGATTAATTTACAAATTTAAAATTTTACACCATGAGAAAATTCATCTTGGATCAAAAGTTATAGCCAAAAACTAGAGCACTGGTGTTTCCTTTATTAAATTCAAATATTCAAATTCAAACTGTCATAGTTAAACTTTGAACACCATGCTATCATATCACATCCTCAATACTTAGATAAATCACACAAAATATATCATATTCTAACTATAACACATATTTCATCAATTCCCAAATGTTAAACTTTGAACAGTTCACCTCATCTTGTGCAATCTTGCAATCTTGACCACATACGCACCATCGATCTTTACAGATTAGCTCGGTCTTTATCTTATAACACAAAACATTAGATCAATATATATTAACACCCACTTAATTTTAGATCATTATCTTTTACCTTTTCTTATTTTTAAACCTTGAACACTTTTCCTTATCTCATTTATTCTTGACATCTTGGAATGAACACACTCTGTTGATCCTTTTATAAGGAACTCGATCTTTAACTTCGTTGACCAATAAACCCTTTGACCCATTTGACTTACTATGAACCATAAATCTAGATGTGTTAACTCCCATTAAATATTTTATATCCATTTGTTCCTATTATTTAATATCATGAAAAAAATACTAAGTATGGGGACCATTGCTTATCTTCTTGGAAGGCTAACTTTAGACCTCAATAACTTTTATTACACATAGACACATGATCTAAAATTTGGACCATATGATCACCTCTAATAGGATAATACAAACATGTGAAAAAAATATCTTTAAACCTTCTCATTTGTGATATATAATTCCATTAATCTTCTCACTCAATTTTCTTTCCACAAAGCCAACTATGTCAAAAACTTCCCTAAAAAGCCAACTTTGCACATGCATATCTTTTGATGCACTTCATTGCATGATATGAAATTTATAAAAATAAAATTAAAAAAAAAAAAAAAAAAAAAACCATGTTATAATTTTCTCCTCACACCTTAACATGGTCCAAATATAACAAGATCAAAATTTCTACTCAACTTTTCTTGTCACATTGCAAATATGGGAAAGTATGGGAAAACACTCTCAAACTACCTGGGAGCCCAACTTTTAACTTGTATTTATTATGTTTCACTTAATCACATGAATTGAGATTTATTGCATAGAAAATATGTAAATATTTTATCATAACCATATTACCAACTCCCCCTGACTCATCCACACATGGTAATGTTGATGTTAGCAAACTACCTACTCAAATTTTCTACAACTAGCCCCAAAAAGTCAAGATGAAAACAATGATAAACTAGATGAAAACAATGATAAACTAGATGAAATAAATTCATTCACATAATAAATAAAAGCATATAAAAACTCTTATATGACCTATTTCACAACCTCAAATCACCATAATCATCCATAATCATTCATAACCATGCCAAAATAGAATATCAACCAAGCCTCCTTCAAGTATACTAGGACAAACACATTGCACACTTTGTCATTGTCACTTAGACTATCAAGGCACTTCATCCACTCACTTTAAAACCTTAATGGAATCACCATGACATAATTGAAAACTATCTAAAAATATCCCCCTTTGTCATTGATGTCAACACCCATCAATTTATAGCTCACCTTCCTTCTTTCTCTTCAAGCACTCTCAAAATAGGAATCTTCTTCCCCTTTGACACAATGACAAAGTGGGAATGAAATAATCCTAAGGACCTAAAAAAAAAATAATAAAGAGATTATCACCTTATAAATATGATAAAAACTCCCCCTTACCTTGAGCCTACCTTTTCTTTGCCTTGACAACTTCTTCTTGCTCCATGCCAATACTCTCTTCAACCAAGCATTACAATCAATGAAGAAAGAACATATAAAAGTATTTAAATATGATGTAACTCAAAAATAAACATCTAATATGGACTCCCCCTAATAAATTTGATCCATTTCACCTCTTGATCATCTTCATATCTCCATATACCATAAAGTACCACCTCGCATGCTCACTAGCCTTCTCTCTCAAACCACCTTAAGGACCACCCAAAAAAATTCAGGCCACTCGCCAAGTAGGAAACATGATATAATCCAAATTTATAAATCTCATTGAAACACTTATTATTTCTCTTTTGGATAAACTGAATAAAAACCACTCTTATTCTTACAAGGATTGTCTATTCTCCTTGTAACCCTACATGGAACTTGCAAAGCCCACAAAATTTATTATACTCACTATCAAGATATGAAAATTCATATCTAGATCACTCTCATATTCTCCCTTAATCACACCAATTTACATCACCTAGATCATCCTCTACAACATACCTACTTCACAAACCTACTACCTAATTAGGCTTTCAACTTGACAAAAATTTGAATAACTTTAGAACTAAAAACCTTAAAATCTCTATGAATCTTTATTTTACAACAAATTTGGACCATTCAAATTATTAATAATCCTAATACTTAAAATCATAAGGCAAACCACTTTTATAACATAGCTCAAAACCCTATAATCTCAAAACAAATAGAGTCAACAAACTTCCTTCTAGTCAATGCCAACCTCTGAAACTTCTTGTACACCTAGAGACAACCATCACACACTTTTATACAAATATTTTATCTTCCACACCATTGGGAACCCATACATCCTATAGCCCATTTTAGGCCTGCTAGCTATTAAGCCAAAACTGAGAAAACCAAGAGTATTCAAAAATCTTCAACTTGGCTTCAACATACCTTTAGACCACAAAAACACCTAGATCACATCATAAATAATGCACAAAAATTTTTGAGCACCAAAATCTAATCGACATTTCATCAATCTTATTAAGCCGCCTAGAAACACCCATTATAACCCTATACTAAGCTCCTTCATAAACCTCTAGAGCAAGCTTATGAACATGTTTCTCCCACTCAACTAATGACCTTCTAAGATAAACACAAGTTGTTGTATAAATTGGCATTATTATATTGATCAAACAAACTTGATTCTCCATAATAAATATGTCTCCTAAGAAGCATAGGTAGAGACATCCTACTTCACAATGTCCTAAAACAATGTGAAACTAGAAGTTGTCCATAACTCCTCATTATTCATATGATACTTGTAATTATTTTTCTTCTTATTAGGCTTAAGATAATCAACATGATCAACCATTAAAACATTATCCTTTTCTTCTAGGATTGAATTGACAATACATGGAGATAACATATATTCATGACATACATTTTCATCTATAGAATCTTCCTTACAGCTTGGAACCTCATCACTAGGTACTGACAATTGATGTTATTTGATTGATACTTACACAACAACATTTTTATGCTCACTTGGATCCATAAACACCTCAAAACTAGCCTCAACCAGTATCTTGGTCTTCTCTTTGAGCTTGGTCTCTTCATTCTCAACATGAGCAGATAGTGAGAGACCTTAGCAGTCTTCTTCTATAGCATTCTCCACCATAGTAAATAGATTACTTGGTCCTATAGTCTCATCATGACACATACTTATAACCTTTGGTTTCCATGAGTTAACTTACTTTCTTTCACTATAGGATCCTGGTTGAGCCTATTCTAATTTGTAGACCTTTGTTTAAAAAATCTAGTAATGTGACTAATCTTTTCACAATTGTCTTATAGTTTTCTTACCTTGATTTGTAGACCTTTGTTTGGAAACTCAACTTGTCTTACATTAAATGGATAATGTTTATCAAAGTTTCCCACATTATGATAATTGAAACACTCAACCCTGCTCACACCATTTGACTAATGATTCCATTCATAGTTCCATGCAAATTCATTTCTAACAAGTCTTATATATTCTCTAGCTCTATGCCCAAACTGATTACAAGTATATAAGTAACCATTGAAATTTACATACCTCATGACATTTGGTTGTATGATCTAATTTGTATTCATTTTTCCAGCACCTTCATTCCTAATCTGATGATTTATCTTCAAAAGTTGATCCACCTTACTCTCATTGACATTCATGTCAACTTGAGAAGTAACTTTGGGTTCTTCACTAAAACCTAATCTAGATGTATCACTAGATAACTTTTGACTCTTTAGGAGATCATCCAAATCATTATAACTTTTATCAAACTTGATAAATGATTTCACTTTACTTACAAATTTATCTAACTCATATTTCAAAGACATAATCTCAGGAGCATACCTTGAGAATTCTTCTTCTTTAACTCTTAGACTTGTAGACATAGATTCCAACTTAAAATTAAGAAACATGATAGCACCTTCATGCTCTCTAGAGTCTTCAAATAATCTTGCCTCAAATACACTAAATTGCTCCTCATAATTCTTGAGTTTAGATTTCATCTTGTTATTGATCTTCTTCTCAATCTTTAGTTCTTCAAGAGCATTTGTCAATGTAGTCTCATAGTCCATCTCATCTTCATCATTATTTGAATCACTCTAAGTAGACTCCTTTAGATGTGAGAAACTACCTTCCTTAACCATGAATAGTTATTCATCTTCAACATGACAATCATCTTCATGATCATACTCTGAGTCACCAATTTCACTCTCATCTAATGAGCTACAATCTTCTTTAGTGTCGATACTCTTCTTGTCCTTGGAGTACTTCTTATTGTCAAACCTTCTAAATACTTTTTTGACTTTATCAAACCTAGATAATCTCTTTTCATCATCATGACCTTGATCATGCTCTTCATCATCATAATTATTATATTTATGAGGGTAACTATTATCAAAATGTCCTACCTCTCCATAATTGAAGCATTTAATGGGTAGTTTACCCTTATACTTGCCTAAACCTATTTTCAATTTCATTGAAATCAAAGTAATTAGTTCATCCTCATTTATATTAGATGTCATCCTCCTTGGGTTTCTTACCTTGGAACTTCTTCTTTGGATTCATCTCTATCTTGAATGTTGATTCCTTCTTTGGTGGTATATCATCATTCTTCCTCATCTCATAGGCAGTAAGGGTGCCATACAATTGATCCATATTTAATTAAGATCATGAATTTATTTTATAGTAGATAATTTTGAATCAAAATTGAGGGATAGATACCTTAATACTTTTTGAACCACACTAGC
>JARHVA010001650.1:3082500-3232812 GCA_037957365.1 Torreya grandis
TGTGTTCATTACCTGAAAGTTGGGAAGGTTTGGTAATGGCAGTTTCTAATACTGTGTCTCCTTTAAAAGTCTTAAAAGTGGATGATGTTGTGAGTGTGATCTTGAATGAAGAGATACATAGGAATAACACAGGTGAATCATCAGGGAATGCTTTGAGTGTTGAAGGCAAAGGAAGGCAAAGAGAGAAGATAGAGCGTGGGAGATCTAGGTCCAAGAGAGGCAAGAGATCCAAGTCCAGGTATGGCAGAATACCCTACTGGAAGTGTGGAAAGCAAGGGCACTTAAAGAGAGATTGCAGATCAGGTGAAGATCAGCATGAAGGACATGAAGAAGAAGCAGATGTTGCAGATTACGCTGCATGGGATGCTTTGGTATGTTCTTTGGATAAAGTAGAATCTTGGGTTTTAGATTCTGGTGCCTCTTTTCATGCATCCCCACATAGGGAATTTTTTCATGAGTATGTCCAGGGAGACTTTGGAGAAATTTGTGTAGGGGATGGTAAGCCTTGTCAGATTGTTGGCAAAGGGAAAGTGAAGCTAAAACTGCAGACAGGTAACACATGGGTGTTAAAGGAGGTCATGCATGTCCCAGTTCTAGAGCGGAATTTGATTTTTGTTAGAAGTTTGGGTGATGAGGGTTGCACAGTAACTCTCACAATGGACTCTTGGAAGGTTACCAAGGGTACACTTGTTGTAGCTAGAGGTAAGAAAGTAGGTACGCTTTATCTATCTACTTGTATTATTGATTATCTTTCTAGGTTATCTACTTCAGCTGTAGAGTCAGAGATGTGGCTTAATAGGCTTGGTCACATAGATAAGATGGAGATGCTTGTTCTTGAGTCAAAGGGCATGCTTTTGGATTTGGAAGGTATGGATCGTGAATTTTGTATGCAAAAGAAGAAGGTGACATTTCTTGAGGAGTCTGATGTTAGTGACAAGAATAGGAAAGCCTTGGTTTTCAAGGAGAAAGTGATGGACAGAGTTCAGCACAAGATGCAGAAGAATTTTGAGCAGAGCAAGGGTGATTTGGATAAGGATTTGATCCAAAAAGAGCTCACGGGAAAAAGTCAAGTCTCACTAGAAAAACACAGAGACCGACGTTGGCAGCAAAACCGGCATCGACGTTCAGACAGGGATCGATGTCGGCTATGTGCAGCCCGATGTCGGTGACTCAGGGAAGATAACTACCGGTGTCAGCCAGGGGAAAATGACGTAGTCAAGGGGGAAGTCGCAGGGAACCGACATCGGTTGGGTGCAGATTGAGATATGACTGGCATCGGTTACTGAGACAAATTTTGGGTGGACAACAAGCTGTCAAAGTGTCTCAAGCACCTATATGGAGGACTGAAGGCGTAAGTAAGTTCTTAAATTCATCATTTCCCTTCTTTACACTACTTGTTGCTCACTTATGGCATAGGACTAAGAAGTTATTGAAGAAGCAGAATAGGTAGATCCAAGAAACAGTGGGAGCTTGGCATGGATGAGGATGTGATTCCTTAGAGGAGAACCAAACAGGTGTTTTGGGTAGAGTGGCTAGCTGGAAGTAAGCACTGAGAGATGAATGGATGTTCAGGATAAAGAAGAGCAGAAATGGATACGTGAGATGGAAGATCAGGGTATATGGTCTTGTATAGCTGCAGGGCAATGGAGGTTTGATCATTGTGTTTTTCTTTACCAGGTTGGATAATATTAGCTACATTATCCTATTACTGTATGATGTGTTTGTTGCAGGGTTACATATACAGGGTATTGTTAAACTAAAGGTAAAGCTATTTCAGAGGGATGTCATGGAGAATCTGGGAGCAGCAAGATTCTTTGGCATGAGTGTGTTCTAGAGACATGGGAGGTCACATGTTGACTTTGTTTCAGGATGATTGCGTGAGACCGGTTAGCACGCTGATGGTTTGGATAGGTCACAGAATAGGGTCTTGATTCACATAATGATGTTGAGTGCATGGTATGTACTAAACCTGAGTTTTCCCAAGTAGTGGGAGTTGTCATAAGTTAGGAGCCAATCCGGAGAGAACCATTAGAGGGTAGTTTAGTGGATTCTTACAGGGACTAGCAGCAGGTGCACATGTTATGCAGGTTCAATCTATTTTCTACATGGTTTGTAGATGTGGATGTGGCAGGTGATTTGAATGACAGAGTTGCACCATGGGATTTGTGGTGGTTGGTCTTCAAGAGTGATCTTGAGGAGGGATACAAAGCCAAGGGAACGAACTGGACTGAGTATAGGTACAGGTACAGGTTGCAGCTATTTATCTCCAAGTGGGAGATTGTTAAGTTGTGGAGCTAAAAGCTTCAACTCTTTACAAACTGAAGGAATAGAAGGTTGATGAGATCTAGGAGCACCAGCATCAGCATCAGGACCGATGTCGATCGTGACCAGTGTAAAAGGCCACCAACGACGGCAGGGAGTCGGCAAAACCAGACAAGTAGGGACCGACGTCGGTCGCCTATGTGTTTCAGAACTATTCGTTGCATGGACAGTTAGTTAAGTGAACAAAGTGTTTGCATGTAAAGACCAGTTAGAGTCTTGAGCTGTGAGGATAATTGTCTAAATTAAGAGTCTAAGTTATTGTTTAAGTCTGGGATCTATTTATATACCCATTGGCATGTATTGTATAAGAACGAGATAAGGAAGGCAAGGAAGTTCCTTCTAAGTGTAAGATCATTGAGTTGCAGGTTGTTGCAAGCTCATAGGAGATCTACATGTGTGAGTATGGTCTGTTGAATTGCAGGTTGTAGGTTCATGGGAGATCAACTTGAAGTACTATAGAGTGCTTGGTAAACTGGCAGGGTTATTACTAACTAGTTGGAGAGGTGAACACCAATTCTATGTGTGAGTTGGTTGTTGGGACCATTTTTTGGTAGGAGAGTGTTGTAGAAGAATTATTGTACACTTGAGGTGTGGGAAGCCTCTGTAAGGTGGAAGAGTGTGGAATCTCTTTATTGTATTCTTTTCTGTAAAGTGTTAATACAAGATAGTGTATTGTCTCTCATATTCTATGCTATTGGTGAATTCTAGTTACTTGTATTTCTGGTTATTTCCGCATTTATAATTGCTTATATTTGGTAATCATATTGTGCTCTTTCTGAGGAGCAAGATCCTAACAAAGTGGGATCAGAATAGGTGTTGTTCTTGTGATCCCCCAACAATCATCATACTCATCCCTAAGCATTCTTAACCATGCCAAAATAGAAGATCAATCAAGCCTCCTTCAAGCATACTAGGAAAAACACATTGCACACTTTGTCATTATCACTTAGACTATCAATGCACTTCATCCACTCATCTAAAAACCTTCATGACATCACCATGAAATCATTGATAACTCTCCAATAGGAAGTAGTAGGAATATACAATAGATTAGAGGTGTTCATAGACCTTGTGTAATTAACACCATGCCTAGATTGAATGTTGGTAGTTGAAAATAGTTGGGATTACATCAAGATTACCATACCTACTGATTTTGCACAATCCATTTACATGCCTCTTTAAGGGTGAGTTTGTCTTTTGATCTTCATGTGATCCTAATGTACATGTCATACATGTGACTCATGCTTCATTCATGATTCTCAATTAAATTTACCTTCTTTTGATTAATGTAACTACATATATTGAATTGAATTATACCATTTTATGATCATTTATTGGTGAAAAATAACCTGAAACTTGATTCTAAAAATCAAATTGGATGCACAGTCCTTGCTCAAGTTTTCATAATTTTGATAGCTAAACAGACCATCAACTTTAAACTAGTGTCTTACTAACATGGGCTACTATAATATCCTTCCTTTATAGGGTCATGTAAAGTGTCTTATTACTTATTTTATACTACTTGGTTGAGGCTTTATGTATGTTGGCTATTCTTTTGACATGATGCAATGAGATCATTCCATGTGGTGCAATATCTCACACTTAGAGCTTTGATGGGATTATAATTTGTATAAACCACCTCAAGATTATGGATTAATATGATGTTTCTATATGGAATCATCCTTCTAACCCTATTTCCTTGAGGCTTTTAGATTGTAAAAACATCTCTAGGATAGTGAGTCATTATTATGTCACCATGTGGAACCATCATGCTAACTTGCTTGCTCAAAGGATCTAATATTGTATTTACATCTCTCAGATAATGGGCCATAGAGATGGTGCCAAATGGCATTATATCTCTAACCCACTTCCCCAAAGGCTTTTCATTGTATGGTTCTATCTAAGATATGTGAGTCACTAGGATCATGTCACTTGGAAGCATCCTGTTAACCTACTTAATTGGAGCTTTAGTTAGAAACCCACTAGGTAAACCCTTGAAAATTGAATAAGTGTTGTGGAGTGGAAAAAATATACCACGTGGATCCATGAAACTCTTTTAAGAATAGGATAAGTTTCACTGAGTGGAAATCTAACATGTGTCTCTAGGCAAAGATGAAAAATCAACTAAGTGTTAAAAGACTTTTTGAATGGGCTTGGGTTGTTAGGAGTTGTGTTAAATTACCATATGGCACTAAGATTGGTTTAAGCACTTGTATCCAAAATAAATAAATCCCATTCAACATTTTGAAATCAAAAGGTAACAACTAAGTTTATTCAAAATAAAATGGCTAAGTCTTTTGAATTGAAATAGAAAGGCACCTTAACTTACCAATATGAAACCATTGTGAATGAATTTAAAGCCATTTTACAAGAAAATTACATCCATTGTAATGAAATAAACTAAGGTAAAATATGAATCAAATAAAACTTATAGTCAATTTATATCAAATTTATCATAGAAATGGATAAAATACTTAGGAAAAGAAGTAGAAAACTCTGAAATAGTTAGATGATTTGCATAATCATAAGGCAAAATGGTCAAACAAAATGGAAATTAAATGCATTTTTTAAACACATTTCCAAACAAACTAAGACTTATTAGACTTATAAAAATTCAAATATTCACATCTATACAACCCTAAATGTGATTTATATGCCAATTTTTTTAAGATGCAAGTTTATTATTATTCAGACTTGGATAAAACAATGAAATACATTCAGATCTAAGTCTTTACATTTAGTGAGAATGAACTTCCAAGAAGAAAATTTTAAACATCCAACCACCAACAAACTCCTCAAGGTAAAAGACAAAACTCCAAAGCAAAAATAGGGTCCCTATTTTTAGTCTAAAAATGGGACATGTTGTGCAAGAAATAATAGATTGTGACTCATATTGGGAAATACTTCTGAGTATTTTGAAAATCTAGAATTCATGATTTTACAAGAATAAAAAGTATTATCTACAAGCAATCATCTAGAATAAACTATAATTCAAAGGCACCAAATTTAATAAGAACAAGTGACATACTAAACTAAGAATCTATTCAAATCCCATCCAAGTGTGTGATCAAGTGATTAGTTCATTTTCCTTAAATTCGCATAGAATAATTTAGATTTTCATAAGTCTAGAACTACTGAGGAAGAAAAATATTTTATATTTTAGCTGGGGGGAAGTGGTGTGGGCATTGCTCTTATATTATTCAAGCATTTATAGCCCTAATAGAGATACCTATAGGTCCTTTCTAAGGCTTTGTTCAACTACCAACTAGGCCAAAAAACCTATGGTGGAGGTTGTTGAGATCACCCTTTCGAGAAACAATTTTTTTATTTTACATTTTAGGTCAATTATTTTTGAAATAAGATTTTGCATTCATCCATAGAGGGTTCAATATCAATCCATAGGTAAAGGGAATGAACAAGTTCATGAAAACTTAAAAAAACTACAATTGAAGAAATGTGGAATTCTTCCTCATATTTCATTAAGTGTATTTGTATGGTTTTGAACAAGACAAAAACCTTTCTAAATTCACAATTTCTTTTAAAGATCATTGGCCTTTGAAATTTAGGAAATAAACAAAGCAATCATAGTAGTTCACACAATATTTTCAAGTAAAATTATAATTAGGATATTTGAGTGCCATCTATGTTACTTATGCAACAACCTTTCTTTTAATTACTTTGATTAACAAGGGAACCATAGTGGGGAAATTTTTGAGACACACCGAATACCAAAAGAAGAAAATTGATTTAACTTTCAAGGGTTATGGATTGTAAGCCCTAGTTTGTTAAAGATTCTAAGTACAGTAAATTAAGGTATAAAATATGCAATAAATACAGTCATTGATTTGTGAAATAACTAAGCTAAATTAACATTTTAAATAATAGTAACAAATTTCACAAATGGATATTTATCTGGAAAGTACTTGAGATTAAGGATCTACAAGATGAAAATTGGTATAGGAGCTAGTTTGAGTGTCACAAATAAGATCAAGGTGTTATAAACCCTCCTCAAAAATAACACCCTACCTTGGATAGTATCAATATGGTGATAGTGTCCTCCATGTAGGAATTGGTCTATACTTCTGGGAACACTTGTGTCTGAGTCTACCAAGCCTGTTCTTGTGTGGATAAAACCTGATTCACTATTTGTGACCTATTGTAACTAGTTTTATATGCAAAACCCTAGACCTTCATGTGATTAGAGTATTTGATTGGCATTAAGAGTAAATGTTTGGTGTTAGATAGATAGGCTAGACATCCTCAACACCCCCACTATGATGAGAGTTGGCTACATACCAATACTCTAAGGAAGGATCAAGCATGATGTAGTTATCCCCATCTAAGTGTTGGTACAAGTTCAAGTGAAGCTAGTATGAATTTGAATTTGAGTGTTTTGAGTGAGGATTTATATTGTAAATGTATGTATGCTAAGCTTAGGATGGTTGTACATGACTCTATGTAGAAGTAGGGTATAATAAGGATTAATAACCTTGATTGTGCACAACTTGTTCTAAGCTTGTTTATCTGTATTTACATATGATTCCATATAGTGGATAAAAGGCTAAAATTCATGTGTGTGTGTGTGTGTGTGTATTGATTTGGTGCTTATGCATGGTTTAAAATAGGTCTAGGAAAAAGACAATAATACCTAAATAAGATATTGGCATTATGGCATTAGTGTCTAATTATGGCACTAGTGTCTAGGTCATATAACTTAGGGTACTAGAGGCCTGGATGTGTAAAGAAGGGTGTGTGACTAATTTTGAGATAATAGGAATGTGTGTGGCCCAAAAAAAATATAGATAAATGTCTAAATAGGCCCTAAGATAGGTTTAGGGCTAAGTTAGGGATGAGTGGTCTAAAGTTACACTATTGGCACTCAAGTGACATTTTAGATGAATACATCCCCCTTTTAAATGAAAAAAAGTGAAATGACTAGTATAAAGGAAAAGAAACAAACCTAGACTTACCTAAATGTCGAATCTCATGAATTTATATATGAGAATGTGAAGCATGCTCCATTATGTGTTCTGAAAATAAAACATGCATAAATTAGTCTTTACTTAAGAGATATCAAAATCAAAGAAAAAATTGAGTACATATATAAGAGAGAGGAAAATAATGAATACACCTCATTGGGTATGCAAACCAATGAATAAACTTGGTGACATCCTATGTGTGTGCATATAGATAGTGATTAAATTAGTGAATAGCTTAGACTAAATTGATGGCTTTCTCAACCTCATGTATGGGTGGCTCAATAACTCAATCAAGTTTTGAATCCATCATTACCCACCACTGTTTAGTGGATCATGACCTATGAATAGCTTGGATTAGACTAATGGCTTGTCCAACCCTTTTATTTATGTGGCTCAAGAACTCAAGTAGACTATGACTCCATCATTGCCTACCCATGTGTAGTAGATGAATCTATAACTAAATTGTGTAATGTAATTGAAGTTGTATGATTGGAACTAAAACTATATATAATGGCTATGTATTCACTTAGGAACTTTAGAATAAAAATCAACCTAGGCACCTCTCGAGCACTCAGGTATGTAGCTCAAGGACTATGCAGTAATGCCAACTACTGTAGATAGAGTAAGGTATCAATTTGGTGCATAACTAGAACATGGTTCCTAGTGTGTACAATGTAGAGAATGACAGAGTTTTCCATCCCATCTAATCAACTAGTGTATAAATGATCATATAGAAACAAAGTGCCATGTACATATCCCTAAAATTGATATCTGAGCATATGGATTCTAGATTGAGTTGTAATAATCTATATCTGAGTATTAAAAACTAAAAAAAGAGTGATCATGTTGTGCATGATGTCCTAAATTTGAGTAAATTGGTATTATTTTGGGTAAAACTAGGGAAAAAATGATAATTTTCAAGTAAATATTTGTAAACTTGGACTGTAACTATTGTACATTTCTATAAATTCTATAATTTTCTCCTTCTAAGGCTACTAGATAGTAGCAACATACCTTAGATAATATCATTGTGGCATAAGTGTCCACTTTTGGTGATAGTGTCCAAATGTGCTATTTTTTACCAAACTAACTTTGATCTCTGTCTGACTATTTTCCACTATGTTTTCTTGATTGTAATTTTTATATTATATGCCTGCATGATAGAAACTATACTCTGAGTACATTTGGATGGTCTTATCTTTATAATAAATCTCTATGAATTTCCCCTCTTTTGAGGAAAGTTGTTAAACTTATGCAATAACTATCCTCAAAATAAAAAGCTATACATGATATGTGTTATCTTGAACATATATGATATCTACATAATAAACCAATATAATGTGTATAAATGACATAACAATGTAATATAATCTAATCATAAGTTGTTAATGTATGATGTATGTTAGATATAACATTCATAAGGTTTTCAAGATAGATATAACAATGTAAACATGTGTATAAACAACAAATCTGAGTAATAAACTAAGTAACTACCAAGGGGGATGAGGCACGATATCCATCAAGGCACCCAATTAAGAAGGGGAGATGCATGAGGTCCCTCATGGCATCTAAAACTAGATTGTGTAATAAGAAAGAGACAAGTGTCATGGGCATGATGCATATTGAAAGCATACATACACATGAGGCATAAAAAGTAGGCCAAGGGGACACAATATAAGAGACATGGGCATATGTCACTAAATTTGAGAAAGTAAAGACATACAAGGACATTTTTAAATATCCACATATACATAGAGAAATCAAGGTTGGCTTAAATCCACATGGAATGACATGTTCAAGTGTCTTTATACACAATCAAAAACACACACACAAGGACATAGGAACATTTCCAAAGCATGCATACAATGAAAGGAAGTGGTGTAGATCCATATAACAATGGCATAGTCAAATGCCCTCAAATACATGTATAAGCATAGAGACACAATTAAGTATAAACTAGTAAAGATATAAATGAATGTATGCATGAACATGTAGTATAAATCTATATAAGAGCAAATATGTACATAAATTGAGTCTAGAGTAGTAGTAATAGTTAGTAAAAAAAATTGTAATGTAGGATGATCAATATCAAGATATAAACAATGTTAAATTTTTGATATAGAGTATAGAAAGGTTTAACTTGGTAATCAAAATTATGTATAATATACCCCGAAATGGGTGAATGTGTCAAATGAGGAATCCATGTATCTATGTATGTGCCCCCAGTGGGTATATAGTGGTAAATATGGATCAATGTGGTGGACCCAGGTCCTATAAGTATCTAAAAACACTCTATAAGAACAAGTGAAACATGTATATATGATAAAATTGTTTATACTAATATAGCTAGCATATGTATTACCTAGCAAGTATAAGAAAAGTAAACATGGAAATGTATATAATCTATAATTTATATTTTCTACACAAATATTTGAATGTTTTGTGTTTTGAAAATATTATATTATTTTCAAAAAATTTGGATATAATCTATGTACAAGTAACATGAAAATGAAACTATATACAAGGATCAAGAATAAAGGAAGTTATGTACAAGTAGGGAGGAACATACTAACTGATAAGTCTCTTAAGAGACTCACTATTAAAGTGTCATATATCAAATAAATGAAGAATGATCATGCATGCTATGTGAAAAGGTATCTATGGTCTAGGAACCAGCTATATTAAGTGCTTTGTAGATGACATTTCCTATGGAGTAGGGTTAGGAAATTGAGAATCTGATTGAACTTGCCTATGAACTATGATTTGAATTTATGAATCTATCTAAACTAGCCTATGAATTATAGGGCTCTTAGGGACCCATCTGGTAGAAGATGTTGTAGTTGATGTGGATGCTCTATGTTGAGAACCCTAGGAACACAATTAACATTGATCTTGGAATGAAAGGGGTAGAAAGAGGCTCTATAGAATCTATAACAGGTATCTGATGTATAAGTATCTCTAATAAGGGTATCCATGGGAGAGTATGCATACATGATAACATTATATAAGTAAACCTCACCTACAGTAGTGGATCAACTAGAATGTGTGGTGTATTAATAAAAAATGTACTCAGAATTGTAATTGGTGGTTACTATATAACTACTTGTGGGATAGGTAAAGGATACTCATATAAAAGGCCCTCAACTATACAAATTGATTAACATGTATATACCTAATGCAACTTTGTATGGTGGATGGAATGGATCAAATCTATTATATCCATGGCCTACTTAATAACATGTCAAATGTACCTACACTAAGGATAACTAAGAACCTAGTGGCCACATGTGTTGGCTCAGCTTGTAATGGGAGTACAATATTTGTAATGGAGTTTTGAACATGACCAATAAAACCATAAAAAGTTGTATTGGCCACATAAATTTCCTACTTTTAATAACCCAAATGTTGTATTTTTGTAATGGTACACATGTTACCACTTGATCCATTGTCAACCATGATACTCTGAATAGGATGATGGTCAATGTAGGCTATGATCCAAAACTCAAAAGTTCTGGTTGATAAATATTTCAATAGCATAGAAATAACATAATAACAATGAATTCTCTGAGAAGAGATGTAGTATTACTCAAGATTGCAATACAAATATATGCTTATCAATAGGAAGAGATGTCTGTCTTCACATTTTAGGTTACCTCTTCATTTATACACATTTTGAAAGCATGGGGAGGATGTGGAACATCACCAATCTTGAGGGATATTAATTGGTTTGACTTCCAAGATTTAAAACAATATAGAATTTAAGGAATTACTATTTTTAGAAACTTACTATTTTTAGACTACACTACTAAAATTGAAATTTGGGGAACTTTCGTTGAGTATTTTGGGGTCAAAATTCATTAATCAGATATCCATTCCATCTCAAAATTTTCTCCTCATTCTTATCTTTCCAATGGTTCAAACGGCAAGTCAATTGGAGCTACGGTGTAAAAGTTATGGCTCTCGAAAGTTTCGTCATCAATTAGGGTGGAACTGTCACCCAAATTGTCACCTAAATTGTTGCCCGAATCATTCCTCCCTCCTTAAAAAGAAATGGTCCCCATTATGTCAATGTTACCCATTAGGTGTGGTAGTTGTGTCTTGATTTGATTCTCTATGAGCCACTCACCTTGGTGGCTAAGCTGGCACCTTTTGACCACTCGATAAAGTGAAATAGAGCGTCCTCTTGTTGTCTTCACCCAGGTATCCACAATTTGATATTATTCCACTAGAGAAAAACTTTGTGGATTAAGATCATCAATGTCTATTTGTTCTACTACAATTGAAGTGTCTAATAGAGGTGGGTGATATGGTTTGAGGAGCTCCACATTGAATATTGGATGCAGACCAAGGTAGGCTGGTAGGTTCAACTCAAAAGCATTTTCTCCAACTTTTCTGGTGATGGTGTAGGGACCACATCATAGAGGCCAGTTGTTTTTGTGTTAGCCTGAAAGCCATTCCTTCTGAAGCCACAACTAAACCTTGTCACCCACAACAAAATGGTGTGTAATTCTATGTTTGTCATGGCATTGCTTATACTTCTGATTCATCTTCTCCAAGATGTCATGAACTTGTTACTAGATGTGTTGAATTTGTTCAATAAACTTTGTTACTTTTATTGCCTCAAATCTTCTATGAGGTGTGTATTCCATGGTGGAAAATGGAACAGATATATCAATTGGTGCCATGGGTTGGAACCCAAAACATACTTGGAATGGACTGTGCTTGGTCGAGCTGTGCAGCACCCAATTATATCCATGTTGTATGAAAAGAAGTCCATCATCCCATGTGCATGGATGTTTGGAGTGATAAATATAAATCATGTGAAAAATCAAGTAGTTTACCACCTCTATTTGACCATTAGTCTGTGGATGGAAGGCTGTGGACTTCATCAACTTAGTATCCATCATCTTCCATAGAGTGGACTAGAAGATGCTCAGGAACCTGCTATCTTGATTTGAGATAATGGACTTGGGGAGACCAAAATGGAGCCATACATGAATAAAATATAGTTGAGCAATTTCCTCAACAGATATTTTTTTTACAAGCAATCATGATAGCCATTTTTTAAAAATGATCAACTACCACAAAATTATAGTCCTTACCATGTTTTGAAGTGGGCAAACCTGAGAGAAAATCCATTGAGATGGATTCTCAAGGCCTAGTTGGTTATGGAAATGGTGTGTAAAATCCTTGATTCTTATTTGTTGGCTTGGCTATTACACATGGGGTGCAAGATTTGAGATATATTTCCACATCCTTTCACATATGGGGTCAGTAGAAGTGTTTTTGAAGAACTGCCAATGTCTTTTCGATACCAAAGTGTCTAACTATCCTACTGAAGTGTGCTTCCCATATCATCTTTTATTGCTCTACAAATGGAACACAGATGTGCCCCATATGACAGAGGACATTATCTTGCAAATATAAATTAGAAACATGTTTACCTTTTTGAAGTGCTTGATATGTATCAACAAAGGTAGGATCTGCTTCATATAGAGCACCCCAAGTGGCAGTCTCATGTCTACACAGGTCAAGAACTATTGTGAGTGTAGTAATTGGTGGGTGGCTTAGACAATCTACAGCTGTATTTGAGCTCCCCTTTTTGTGTTTGATTATCAGGTGGAATTGCTGAAGATATGTGGCCCACTTTTGGTGCCTCTCATTTCATAGTTTTCTTTGCATTTGGATGAATTCTAATGGTTTGTGGTCAGTGTGGATGACCATCTCTTTCCCCAAGATGCAGTGTTTCCATTGTTTGTAAGCTTGCACAATGGCATAGAGCTCCTTATCATATGTTGGATATTTATTGGCTGTATCAATGAAAGTTTCACTATGATATGAAACAAGATGGCCATGTTGCATGATGATAGCTCCCATGGCATATTTAGATGCATCTATCATCAACTCAAACAGTTGATGCAAATATGGCAAGGTAAGAACAGGGGCTGAGCAAATTCTATTCTTCAAATTCTCAAATGCTCGTTGTTGTATTTCACCCCACTAAAATGTAGCTTTAGCTCCTCCTTTAGTCACTTGGGTTAGTGACCAAGCAACATGTGAAAATCCAAAAACAAACCTGTGATAGAAATTTACAAGACCCAAAAAGCTATAAAGCTCTCTGAGGGTCCTTGGTGTGGGCCATTCTTGAATAACCCAAATCTTTTCTAGATCAACATGGACCCCTTCCTCATTCACAATGTACCTGAGGTATTGAATTTTTGTCATCCTGAATGTGCATTTATTAAGATTTGCATACAACTTGTGCTCCTGAAGAGTTTGAAGCACCTTACGAACATGTTGCAAATGTTCTTCCCATGTTCTGCTATAGATGAGTATGTGATCTAAGTAGACAACCATGAATGAGTTGGTGAAGGTTCATAGGATGTCATCCATCATCCTCATGAAGGTTATAGGTGTGTTAGTTAAGCCAAAAGGCATAACCAACCATTAAAAGAGACCCTCCTTAGATTTGAATGCAGTCTTCTAGACATCAATGGGAGCGATGGAAATTTGGTGATAACTAGATTTGAGATCAATTTTGGTGAAGATATTCATACCACAGAGCTGGTCCATCAAGTCATCAATCCTAGCGAGAGGGTAGCGATTCTTCATAGAGATTTTATTCAGGGCTCAGTAGTCAATGCAAAGCCTCCATGTTCCATCTTTCTTCAATGCCAAGATAATTGGACTGCAATAAGGTGAAGAGCTTGACCTGATGTGACTCTTTTAGATCAATTATTTAATCTATCTTTTTGTCTCATCATTCTCCAAAATTGATCTGTGATACACAGGACTATTAGGCAAAGGTGATCTTAGGATCAAATCGATAGAATGTTTTACCTGGAAATGCAATGGAACTCTTGTGGGTGACTTGAATAAGTCATCATATTCTCCTATGATTCATCTCATCTACTTTTGTTGTTGTGTTGATTGTGTAGTCAGGACTACAACATTAGCCTTCTTGGATTTTTGTGGTTTGACCACCATGAGAACAAATTGCTTTGTCTTCTCCACCAATATCTTGCATTGCTTAACACTAATCAGGGAGATAGATGTGGGAGGTGGTACCTCTAGTACCCTATAACACCATGTTCTAAGAGTGAGGGTGATCCTTTGGGTTCATGATTGATAGATGCCATGTCACTCATACATGAATGGCTGACCAAGGAGTACATCACAAGCATCTAGATTGACCACATCACACAAGACTTCATCTTGGAATGGTTTTATATCATATGAAAGAAGACACTGATGGGTGACACGAAGGTCTCTCCTTAGGCTCAACCATCCAATACTATAGGACTTTGGATGAGGCTTCATGGATAGATTTAGACTTTTCACAACTTTAGCAGAGATTAAATTCTTTTGACTCCCACTATAAAGAATGAAATGTAGAGGCTTACCTTTTAGTCATAATTTGGAGTGAAACAATATTTCTTTGTCATCTGGTCTTTCCTCACAAGTATTTGATGAAGTGATGATGGTGTCAGGCTTAGCATCTATAATTTATTCTTCATCCTCTTCGACTATGGGTTGTGTATGAGGTAGAGTAGTAGATGTCAAGTATTGTGACTCAGAGAGCAGTGACTTGATGGCTCAACATTCTTATTCGGAGTGAGTTACAATTTTGTGGTAATCACACCATTTTCTAGCCTTCCCCTTCTAGGATTTCTTATCTTGAAACTCCTTTTACTTCCTATTTTGGCCTCGTGTTTGACCTTCCTTGTCACTTTTCCATTTTGAGGGTTGACTCTTCATATTCTTTCTACCATGCTTTTGTTCAATCTTCACTACAAATTTATATGCCTCACAGAGGGTTTCCAAATTGAAAAGTTCCATTTCCCTCCATATGTACCATTGTAGTCCACCATGATATTTGAGAGTCTTATGTTTCTCACTTTCTTGAATGCCCAATCTTGCAGACAAAGAATGAAAAGTGTTTGTGTAATCTTGAATAGATTGGTCCTTACCTTGGCAAAGTTGTTGCCACTATATGTACAGATCATCATATGCTTTGATGGGATAGTATTCTTCTTTCACTGCTTCAACAAAATCATCCCAGGTAGGTTCCACCCCAAGGCCAATGTCATTTGTATTGAACCTCTTTTTGTACACTTCCCACCAGTTTTTCATGGGTAATGATGATTTCAAAAGAGCAAAAGTGATCTTTTCTCCATCAGTGAACTTATTTACAGAAAAGTAGGAAGACAGTTGATCCAACCAATTTTCAATTACATCAGCATTGATTTTGCCTTCAAATGTAGGAATATCAAAATTTACCTGAACCTTGAAGGGTGTTGGGGCACTGAAAGGATGTTCCCTAGATGAGGAGCCAGGAAGTGTAGCTGTAAAGCTAGAATTTCCCATCGAAAGTATTTGAAGAATTTGGGAAAATTATTGTAGCATCTGCACTTGTTGCCATTGGAGGGCTTCATTCACCATTTGAAGTCATTTGGAGCGAACAAGTGGAAAGTTTGGAAGCTCTGTTGTTTCCCACCCAAACTTCTTGTAGCCTGACTTCGTCCTCAAGATCAAGCACTCTCAAGACAAACCGCTATGATACCACTAATCAAAAACTTAGAAGTTATAGTTGATAAATATTTCAATAGCATAGAAATAACATAGTAATAATGAATTCTCTGAGAAGAGATGTAGTATTACTCAAGATTGCAATACAAATATATGCTTATCTCTGGGAAGAGATGTCTGTCTTCACATTTTAGGTTACCTCTTCATTTATACACATTTTGAAAGCATGGGGAGGATGTGGAAGGTCACCAATATTGAGGGATATTAAGTGGTTCAACTTCTAAGATTTAAAACAATATAGAATTTGAGGAATTACTATTTTTAGAAACTTACTATTTTTAGACTGCACTACTAAAATTGAAATTTAGGGAACTTATATTGGGTTTTCAAGGGTTAAACTTCATCAAAAAAATATCCATTCCATCTCACAACATTCTCCTCATTCTTATCTTTCCAACGGTTCAAACGACGAGTCAATTGGAGCTACGGTGCAAAAGTTATGGCTCTCAAAAGTTTCGTCATCAATTGGGGTGGAACTGTCACCCGAATTGTCACCTAAATTGTTGCCCGGATCAGGCTCATACAGAGAGTGCCTATAAATCTGAATCATCATCGACAATATCTTACATTTATAAAGTGATGAGAGGTCTAGCTAGCACTTTAGTATGATATATATATCAATGATATTATGTAGGGGTTGTCTTCTGTAGTATCATGGTAAGATTCTAGTGGTGGATATGCCTGATATGTATAGTGAGCATCTAAAATGCCTCCGACCTCATTAGTTATATATTTTTTAAATGTATCCAAAAATATTTTCAATACCTTAAATTATATTGGTTAAATTTTATGTGCCTTTGTAGGTGTGCCCACATCAATGATATTGTCCTCTATTAAATCATGTATCTTATGTCACAAACAAATGTATCTATTTATAATATGGCATGGTTCCTTATGATAGTCATATAATGCATTAGAATCATATTTATTTGGAAAAGGCCTAGTTATATCAACCTCTTTGATGGGAGGGAGAGATATGATATTACATTCCAAGAGCTACTTTAAAACACATACTGATGATTATGGAAGATTTGTGAAAACTATCCATTGAGGGTATGATAAAACCAAGCGATGAGGTGGCTCTAAAATTGCATTAACTATGGCCTTTTGATCATTCTTATTTTCGTTGGGTTTCACCCTATATGGAGGCTTATTAAAAATCTTTTTAGTTGAATATGATCTAGTTGTGTAATTTAGTTTTCCCATAGAGAGAAGCTTGACTTCCTTTCTTTCAATGTGCGGGATGAATTTTTGAATGTTGTAAACTTATTGAATAATATATCCTCATGTAATGTTATTAGTATACTTTATTTAAATATGCCTTGGATTTCTCTATCTACCATGGGGCTAGTCAAATTTATCAATATAGTTATATATTACAAGACATATTATGTTATAGGCTCATTGGATTTTTTATTAAGTTGAGCCACTTGAGCATATGAAAACTTATCACTAATGTTGATTAAAAAGTGTGACAAAAACATATCTACCATTGGATTGAATGTTGTAATGGACTAATTTTGAAGATCTTACAACCACTATAAGGCATAGTCCTTTAGAATGCATGGGAGTAACTTAGTAAGGATCCAATCATTGGACACAGTATAAATATTCTATGTGTAAATCTCAAATATGGTTCTTTGAGTCACCCTAACCATCATAAAAATTAATCTTAGGTTCCATAAATCTAGATGGTAAAGGATTTACTGTTATGTGTTATACCAAAGGTGTATGTAAAAGAACATGAGAATCCAAGGTATGTGATGACCTAGTAGCACCATACAAAAGATATAACACCTTAGCCTATAGATCATGGATCTCATGCATAAGGGATTGTACATATAGAGAGGAGGAACTAGCCATGGGAGGTGTTTCCATTATTTAAGTTTTTTGAGTTAAAATAGGTTGTTTTATAAGCTGAGTTACCCCCAAAGTAGGTGTAACAATATTGTTATCTAGGGGAGTGGGAGATTGACCATTATCGGATTTTTGAATTTATTCATGGACAATATTGATAAGGTCATCTTAAATATTTAAATGTTTGGAAATGAAATCTTGAAATTTTCTTTTATTAGTTTCATCAAATCAGTTGTTGAATTCTACCATTGTAGGTTAGGGAAGTAGGAAAATAAATAGTTGTATATGTTGAACCTTTAAATAAATTTAATCTATGAAAGATTATAAAAATTAAATATTGAAACAAAACTAATATTTTGGAACTAATGTCTGAGCATATAAAACAAAAGGATAAAAACCCTAAGAGCATATAAGGCTAGGGTTTGACTAATGTTTGAAGTAAGTCAGGCTCACCAAATGATTTAACTTTTAAGGGTTATGAAGTGTAAGCCCTAGATTTTTAAAGGGTCTAAGTATAGTAAATTAGGGTATAAAATATAAAATAAACATATCCATTGATTTGTTAAATAAACAAGCTAAATTAATATTTATAATTATAACAATGAATGGCACAAATGAATAATTAGCTGGAAACTACTTGAGATGAAGGATCCTAAAATTGAAATTAGAACATAAGATAGTATAAGTGTCTTAAATAGGATTCAAGTGTTATAAAACCTCATGTAAAATGCTGCCATACTTTTAAAATTAGATTTTTAGTGATAGTGTCCACTTACGGCACTAGTGTCCTCTATGTAAAAACTAGTATGCATTTTTGGGAGCACTTACGTTTGAGTTTGCCAAGCTTGTTCTTATATGGAAAAAACTTGATTCATTGTCTATGACTGATTTTGTATGCAAAAAATTGAACCTTCATGTGATTAGGGAATTTAATTGGCACAAGTAGTAAATGTGTTGTGTTATTTGGCTAGGTCGGACATCCTCAACACCTCATTATGATGAGAGTTGCCTACATACCAATACTCTGAGGAGGGATCAATCTTGATGTAGTGATCCCCACCTAAGTATTGGTATAAGTGCAAGTGAAGCTAGTATGAAGTCATATTTTAGTGATTTGAGTGAGGATTGAGATTGAAATCCTATGTATTATACATATAAGATGGTTTAAGATGATTGTATGCAGAAGTAGGATAGAATATTATGATGTGTAAATAAAAATTATGAGGTATATTTTAAAGTTTACCTCAGATAGGCAAAGGAGTTATGTAGATTTTAAAATGACACCACATGATTTTTAAGTGGGAGATAAAGTTTTTCTGTGTGTTAGACCTCAAAAAATCTCAATTAAATTTGGAATGTCTTCCAAACTAGCCCCTCGATTTGTATGACCTATTGAAATTTTGGATAAAATTAGTCATGTTGCCTACCGGCTAGCCCTTCCACCTTCCCTACCATAGATTCATGTTGTGTTTTATCTAGCTTTGTTGAGGAATTATATTCCTGATCCATCTCATGTTTTAGATTGGACTCATGTTTAGGTTTAAGAAGAGGAAAGAATGTAGTTAGATCTAGTGAATATCCTAGATCATCACATCATTAAGTTGATAAATCATGACATTTCTCAAGTATTCATGCAATGGGATCCTCTATAAAAAAGAAGTGTTACATGGGAAGATGAGAATTTCTTAGGCAACATTATCCTAGGCTATTTTGATCACTAGGATGACTTTCTTCTAAGTGGGGGAGGATGTCATGACCTTATGTTACTTGAATTTAATTTATTATTTTGATATATTCTAGTTATGAACTATTTGACACATATTTATTATTCTACTATGGTATGACAATTAGTGATCTAAATTGATACATTTTCATTATAATTGATGAGACAATTATGGATTACACTTCATTATAGCATTTGATATTATTTCTTAATGTGTACTAGCTCATTATTTAGTTTGATCTATTATTTAAATGTTATTATTGTATTAATTATACTTAGATGTCTAGATGTTGTTGATAGTCTATTGGTTGACTGTAAGGATCGATTCTTTGCTTCTCTAATCCATATCCTAACTAATGGTTGGGGTCACTTGTGGTTGGGCTCATTGGGATTGGTGAGGTGGGATTAGCTTCATTGGATTACATGCAATGATTGGATTCATTTATTATTATTTTGAGTATTTCCATTGATTAAAAATAATTAAAGTTGTAGTTGAATGTAGTGTTATTTGTCATATTTTTATTTACTGCAAAATGATGTATCATGACATGTATAATGATTCTTAAATTGATTATAGTTAGTCATTAGATTATTTGAATGTCATGACATTACTAAATTGATATTTTTGATATTTAATCATGATTACTTATTTGGAATAAATAGTTGTAATGTTGATTTAAAATGTTGTAATATATTGAGTAATGTTTTGGTCATGTCTTTGACTATGTTTTTAAAGCATTGGTGTTTATAAATCATTGGTATAGCATTGAGAAAATAATTGGATATTTGATTATATATTCATTAGTGTTGACTCAGATATCAATGATGTTTGGATTATGGTTTGATTCATTATTTATTAGAAGATAAGGTAAAGATACATAATGTTAGATATGTCAAAGTTAATGGTGTGAATCTTTCTAATGACAAGCTTATTTAAGCTAGGTAATAATATTCATTGTATGTGTTTAATGTTGTTATATGTTGTACCAAATGAAGTTGAATAGCATAAGATTTAGTTAATCTTATGTTTTAATAAAGTTACATTGATAATATTATGCCCTATTTGTAAGTTATTAGAAACATGACTATTACTAACTAAGCATCTTGTGATTGAGGAACAAAGTTCTCTATGTTTAGAATAGATCATTAAATATTTTGTTAATAGTCTCTTATTCTTAATTGATAAAAATGATATTGTGAACTTGTAAGATTATAATGAGAGTTAATTTGGACTTGAGGCTTAAGCATATATATTTTTTAAGTAAGTAATTAAATACTTGAACTAAGACTTTTGAACTAAGATAAAGGGAATAAATAGATCTATCCTAAAACAATATTGATCATTAAGCAATCTAGTCTTGAACTTGTACCCTACTTGTAAAATGGTAATATATTCTTAAGAAAAAATGAAACATGGTTTTTTTGAAACATCCCTTGAAGCTTGAGTACCTTTAGTAGCTAATGTGTACAACTCCTTACATTAGTTGATAGTGTTTTGAAAAGGTATTTAAATAATTTGAATTACTTTTGAAAATAATCCTTTTCTATTGATATTTTCCTATTGGTTGTGATTTTGATGAATCATACTTAAAAAAACTTAGTATGTTGATTCTTTTATTAAAACTGAACTTACTTTAACTTTGTTTGTTAGACTTTTTTGATACTACCCTTGAGGTACCAGCTATTTTATAGTATGTACAAGTACTCACATAAGAGCAAAAGTCACTAACAACTCCATTAGGAAGGCCCTAGTATAGTACAACAATATAGGTGAGTGGGTAAGAACACAATAACCCACTTCTATCTGATTATTAGGTGGTTAAAACATACTTATGAAAGAAATCATTGATGGGGTTATACACTTAGTCTAGTTCCTATGTTAGTTGTAACACAATTATGGACCTCATTGTGTGTTTCAATGTTAAACTCTGAGTGAACTGTTTAGTTAATTATTTGGTTATTCATTTTATAAAAAAATATGGTCATGAAAGATAAGTGTGAAATAGTTAGACAATGTCATAGTATGATGTTATCCTCTACTATGACTCTATCTATGCTGACTGTGCACTGAATATAAAAGTTTAAGGTTGTTCTCCTTTGTCTATAGGTCAACTATTTACATATGATGTTTTATTTGACATGTGGATAACCTGAAAGAGATAAAACTCTAGCCTAAACAAGGAATAAATAATATCAAATTCAATAAGAAAAAAAGTGTGAAAGTAAGATACGGTTGAGCTATCCTCATAAAACCCCTTATTAACTGAGTGTTGCCTACATAGCCTATGTGGACCTCAAGTTGAAATATTTCTCCTTATGGGGAATACCATATAAGTGTAATGAATTTAGCTAGAAAATATGATTAAAATGCTTGACAAATAATGTATTTAATCTTTCAAGAAAATAATATAACTTGGCCAATGATTGTATTATATAGAATAATTGTAGTAGTGTTCTTGGTTGAATAGATAAGTACTTTTGGAATTGCCCTTGTAATATAATATTAAAGAGTAACTAGGGGGTTGAAGTGAGGCAATTGATGTGCTATTATAGGAAGAACTTATATCTGACCTTATGAATCACATGGGATAACTTTTATGAAGCATGTCATTTTGAAAAACTAGTCATTGGAAAATAGAGGATAAGTCCACATTTGTGGTTATGTGTGCAATATGCCCCTATCTAACTAGTGCACACTTGTCTATATTGGATAGAGATTTATGAAATTGAACTAGTGATGAAGTGTCAATTGATTATGGATGTTTAAGAACAAATTATGGAATTCTAGAATATTTTCATTTGGAAGGCTCTCATATAAATAAACGGTTATTAGAATGGTGAGCTAGCCAATCAAAGTAAAAATGTCAAACATGAGTATTGAAAAACATTTATTGATTTAATTTTAGTGTCTATAGTATGAATTCAAACTAAATTCACATTTATGTTTTAATTTTTTGAATGAAATGTGAGGTACATACATGAATCTATGATATAAGTTGTCATTAGTCATAGTCATCTAATTTGAGTCAAGTTTTCTATGAAGTTTATGTGGGATATCATTTTGATTATTTGATAAGGAATTACTATCATCAAGGTGAAATTAATTATACTTAAGTGAAAGAAAAAATTGTGGATAATGATATAGTTATTTATCATGTAATAAGGGTACTATTTTTTATTTTTCAAGGAATGAATCTAGTTGTGAAGAGATGGTGGGTATTATTGTTCACCATGAAAAAGAAAGGTTGTATAAGATTAATGACTCTATGAAATCCAAGCATGTTTGGTATGTGAAATACCTAATAAATAATGGAAATATATTTCAAGAATGGAATGGAAAATGGAAATGAAAATTAAAAGGATAAACCTTCACATCATGCTCACCACAATTTGTGTGAAATGAAAACTACATACCTTACTCACACATTTCCCTAGGTTAGACTGGGACAATATAAAGATATGAGTTTAATATTTTATTATTTTAGTTGAGTGACTTTTTGATATTTTTATGTAATCATTTTATTGTTTCATAGGCTTGTTATTCTCAAAATTATTTATCTTCCCCTTAATGAATGTTAAGGGATTCGACCCGTGGGACTAGGAAGTGAGGATATGATGTGGATATTAGGACAAATAATAGAACATTTTATCAATACTATGCTTTTTGGGGCTACAAGATTTAGTTGCATTATATGGGATATCCTATCAAATTTGATGTGTTAATCCTAACTAGGTATAAATTATCTTCAAACAACCAAGAAGTAATGAAGGAAGAAATGAAGAAGACACACTTCCTATAAAAATCTTGTCAAAATAATTGGTTGAATAAAATAAACATAAATTATAAATTAATTTATGTGAAAATTAGATCACACTCATAATAGCATGTGCCTCTTTAAAACTAATCCAAATATTTAAATTGAAATCAAAAATAATTACAAAAATTAAGGAAACCATCTCATAAAAGAAATGAAATATCTTATTTATTTTAATCAAACAATGAAATTAAAAACATGAAAGTATTGAACTTAAGATAATATTATATCCATTCAATAAATAATATAAAATCCTACTTTAAGTTTCAAAATTAAGAAAGAGAAGGGATCTATAGAGAGAACCATAAGACTTGATATAGAATGTGTTGATCATGATGTTTTTTGAATGAAATTTTTGGTGTTTCTAATTGTGGAAATGAGGTCTAAGTTATGTTATTTAATGCTTGATATCTTGATCATAATATTTTGGGTTGTTTTATTTTATATTTATTTTTTGGTTATTTATTGTTCCCATTCGTGTTCACTTGGTGAGATTTATTTGGTGACTTTAATGGAATATTTTAGGTTTTTTTTATACCTTAAATTTTTAATGGTTTGATTCATACTATTTTTTAAACACTCTTTAAAAATTAAATAAAATGATAAAGAGAGTTGAACATATACACCCCATCTTTTTTATTTTATACTTTTATAGAAAACACAATGAAATGTTCAAGTTAGCTCAAATTAGATATATAATAATCAAAATGATCTCGAGTATAAGATAAAGATACTAATAATGTATGTTATAGATGGTTTTTTACAAATAAATTAAAAAAAAAAAAGAGCTAGTTTAAGTTTTGCTCAAATATTGAAATTATAGAATAATAATAACTAAAATTTGTTAATACTGGTGATAATATGTGAGAGAATTGATGTAAAACTGATTTAATATTTTAGAATTAAAAAACAATTGATCACATTGTGTCTAACTTTAGAGACAAAAATATTTTAAAAAATAGATCCCAGAAATATATATAACAAACTTTTTTTTTTTTGAAAAATGAAGATGTACATATTTTTATATATAAGATAAAACACATGTTTTGTTAATTTTAGACTATTAAACTTAAGTTTTTAATGTAGGAATAATGAAGTATTTTCAGCCTCAAAATTGACAAAAGTGAGATGCACTATTTTGTTATCACTACACACAACACAATGTCCACAATATCCACAAAGATGTTAAAAGACCAATCAAATATAACCCATAAAAATAGACTGTGTTATAGACAACATGCAAGAGATATCAAGATAGATTAAAAAAACACCCAAAAAATAAAGAGATGTGTTGGAAATGACAAAAGGTGAGTTAAAAAACATTTTAAAACTTACAATTGTTGTTAATCTTATTGAAAAGTTGTCAAAGTTACTAAAGAGGAATGTAATGATGAATAAAAATGTGAAGATATAGTAAGAGTATTGGAAAAAATTATAATGATTAAAAGTTACTAACTAGAGTGAAATTAACTAGAGAATTTGGAAACATGAAATTGAAATCTTGACAAATGTATTGTAAAACTTATCAAAGTTGACATAACGATGTTAATATTTCAAAAACAATTGTAAAAATAAAAGTAAAATATATTAGAACTAAAATTTTGAATGGATATTATTTAAAATGTCTGTGTCTCAAAGTGATTAAAAAAGGATACACAATTCTCAAAGAGGGCACAAGTAATTTTGAAAAACACTTTATGTGCAACCTATTAAGGAATGGAGACAAGATAAAAAAAAATACCTCAACTAAACACAAAGAGGGTCAAATATCAAAGATTTGAGTCTAAGACAATCACTATAAAAAAGTGATGTTTTTGATAAAGTAAGGTGGTAGACCAGGGGCTGAACCCTTACAAAGCAAAGAAGACAAGAAGGCAATCAAACAAAATATGCCTTTTGAGAAAAGACGGCACTAGCAGAGTACCAGAAAACACAACAAACAAAAATAAACAAGAAACAAAAAGATGAGAGTCAGAGAGGTCTCTCCTTACATAACCATTGATTTGAGAAGATCATTCAGTTTCTCAGTATTACCCACTTCTTTTAGCATAGACATGTTCAGGAGAATAGAATTTCGGAGCCCAGTGGTGGAGTTCTATTCCAGCTTCTATATACAATCCTTTAGGGCATCAATTTCAAAAAGTGATGTTATAGCCTTCAATTTTCTTATTTTAGATACTAAAATATAATATTAAATACTTGGAAAATATAGTTTTGATCTACCTTCACCCTACATGACTTGTGCATACATATATGACTCTTATTATCCATTCTCTCACATCCACATGCCTTCCATAAGGTCCAATCATCTCTAATTAATATTAGTCACCTACAAAAATTCCTCTAGTCTATGCCAAATATATAGATTATCATTCTCAAACATCTCCATATCATCATATCAATGTTCTTGTCTCCTAGACAGAACCATTACACTCATATGGTACTATAATTTTAATAGCCTCAACAACTAATAGTTTTTTCCCATGAAAAGTAGTGGTAAAATTTAAATTTAAAATCATTCCCATGTGTCATTTCATATATTTTTCATGTTGGTGGAATGAAAAAGTACACAAAGAGTCTCGTATAAATACAAAATAGGTCTAAGCCTATTATCCACCTATAAAGCATCTATCTAAAATACTCAAACACTTACATATAAAAAAGGGACTCCCCTATTCTTTAAAATTTTTCCATCAATTATAATGATAAGGTCCTATCCAAATAAAAATCTCTTCAATTCCAAGCCAAACTTGTCATTTTGTAAGAATTTAAAGCTAGATCACATGTTGTATACATTGAATGAGCAGTATTTCACACATTCACTTAATAGGGAGAACTACATGTAATTTGACTTTTGTCTACTAAGTAGTGGGTATGTAGGTAATGCTCATCCATTCAACAAGGAGTTGTTGGGATCATCTCAACAAACTTTCTTCCCCTTTTTCATTCCTAAACCTAGTGTCAATAGTGGATCTAGGTTTCAAGATAAATAAATAGATTTCCTCATATTGTGTGCATAGTCAAACCTCAAGATATCACACACAGGCATACGAGAAACAATCACAATGGATTATACTGTAATAAAAGATAAATATTTTCATAGACAAACCATAAAATTTATAACACACTATTATACAATAGTGACCATAGGATGGCATTACTATTTAGTCAAACCTAGAACTCCAATTCCTAATCTAAATGACTCATAGTCCAATTTCCTACCTTTCCTACCATATGCCTTCAATGTTAGACTTAAACAGTTCAATAAAATGCTAAGTATTTTATCTCTCTTAATAATTTCCATATTTAATAAGAGTAATTTTCAAATTAATTTATTACTCTTACAATCATATTAGTGATTAATTGTAACACATTATTCAATCTAAAAAATACATAGTTTCTATCTTATTAGGGGTAACTAATCCAAAATAGGGTTAAACATATTAGTGAACCTATTTATTTTCTACAACCTTGCATAACATTTTATCACTATGGATTCATCATTATGTCACTAAGGTTTCATATTTATTTATTTCAATTTTTTTTTCAATTCTAATTTTTATTTTTCAATCACATGTGGCCTCAAGTCTAGGGGTTTTGACTTTAAAACCTTCAAATTCCTATGTTTTGTTATTTATTAGGAGTAGGTTTTATGTTTTTAATTATTTATATCTTAGTTTTATGTATATTAAAATTGAGTAACAAATATAAATCCCCTAATATCCCTCATCCTTTGGATTTTAAATTTCCTAGGCATCCCTTGCCTTATTCTATTGATAATGAATGGTCTAATGACAAAATAAATATGTGATTAATAATTACAATTATGTCAATGAATAATATGATTTTGAAGGAAATGATTGTGATTATGATTATTAATATCATGAATATGGTACAATAGTGATGAATATAATGAATAAGGAAGTGAACAAACTAATTAGAAAATAGAATAACCTAGTTCCCCAACTTATTATTTTAATTATTATGTTAATCATACACTATAACAAGAGGAAAATAATACTAAATTATCTTGGGCACACTTGGATGTTTCAATAATTGTATATAAATTAGAAAATAAAATAATACCATGTGTAGATGATATACATTTGGATGTTCATGATGTTTTACCTTGAAATCATATGTATACATGTAATGATACTCATAGTAACATAGAAAATGTGGACATACCCTTTCCTTAATTAGAATGGGATACTAGTTATTCTTTGGAAATTAATCATGATGTTTTTTCTCCTTCTTTATCAATGAAAAATGATAAAAATAAAGTGATGTTTCTTTCCCTTGTTTATAAATTAAAATTGATGTTATGATTTTAAAATAAAATGATATTCTTTTCCTGCCTATCAAAGTGATAAATGATGCAAATTAATGTGATAGTACTCCATCTCCTAGAAATAATTGTGACAATGCCTCTTTACATTAATATTTTATTTAACCAAAATGTGATGAAGACCCCATATTATGTAATTATACTTATATATAATGTGTTTTTTAATAATGCAATCATAGTTATGATGAATCTAGTATACTTATGTTTAGGATATATAATAAATTAGGATGAATGACTGAATATTTCCAAACCATAACCATTCCTACTATCCATATCATTTATATGTTGCATGTCATAGGTGATCTCCAAAATTAAGTTATCTCTACCATCTTATAATCTAAATCATGCCACACTAGTATGGATGATAATCTTATACCAGGTCAACCCCTAACAGGTAGTATACTTTATTATGTGTATCTATAAGATTTTTGCATGCCTAAGTTCTAAATTTTTGATGGTATTAAATATCCTAGTAATAATTTGAATCATTATCTATTATCCTTTGACAAATATTCCAATGATGGTTCAATATTATTAAAGGCCTTTTACAAAATTTTCAAATGGGAATCCTTAAATTTATTTTATAGTCTATTTAATGGAAATTTAGCTTTCTTTAGTAATATGGAAGAAGTTTTCCTGTCATACTTTAATTAAATAAATGTCACTAAATTAACATTAAAGTATAATAAATACTTAATACAAGGTCAAGATGAACTTATTGAACATTACATTTTCATATTCACAAACACATTGTAATTTTTAATGTATCAAGCCTCTGATCTAAAAAATTAGTAAGGATCCCATATCTCCACTCAAGGAAAGAGAATTCACAACTATTATCCTTATTGTGAGAAAATTTACATGGGTATTTTTTAGTATGCAATAGATGTACATGATTCCACTACTAATTCACATGAGTCGACACTTCCAAATGATACAAGTGAATACCTACATATAAATTTACATATAAGGAGGTCGAGTCAAGTTTATCATTTCCTATGGAAAATTTTTAATTAATGTCCTAAGTAAAAGTAAATATTAAAAATATATGGGTTACAAGGAAAAATATAATATACCTGTGGAAAATAAGCATCAAACACTTAAATTTGATAGTCTAAACTATCAAACAAATCATATTCTATAGACATTGCTTGATAAGAGACTAATAAATTTACATCCTTATTACTATCATCTTCCCCATCACCTAGAAAAATTGGGGGTATTTCCATTTTAAATTATCATTTTATTAATGGAGACACACACACACACACACACACACACACACACACACACACACACACACACACACACACACACACACACACACACACACACACACACACACACACACACACACACACACACACACACACACACACACACACACACACACACACACACACACACACACACACACACACACACACACACACACACACACACACACACACACACACACACACACACACACACACAAACACACACACACACACACACACACACACACACACACACACACAAACACACACACACACACACACACACACACACACACAATTTTTAAGAATTATGATACAATATTTAACTTATGGATAAATGGGTTATTACATTTTTAAAAATTGATACTAGGTCAATAATGTCCCATTATACATCTTATTTTACCACTTATCGAAATAAAATTGAGATATCCCAAGACATTCCTAAAATGGAGATAATTATCCATTAGGATTCTAAGGACAAGGTTACTAGGAGAATATCTTCTTATAGTTTATATTCTAAAAGGGTTGATGTTCATCTCAACAAAGAAATGGCATTATAGCCCTTATTAGAGGAAAACATAGAGAAGGAAATTTTGTAAATTAAAATCAACAACGAAATATATGCACAATTAGATTTATTAATAATTTGGTATACAATGATCGATATCTATAGTGTTCACTTGAGGATGCCACAAGGCATATTAACATTCTAATTTCTTAGGGAGCCAAGACAATTGACATATTATTACATGTACATAATACTATTGCAGAAGATATTTTTACATTAGGATAATCATGGCTACAACAAATAGGATCATATTTTGATATAATTAATATTACTATCTCTTTTATTTTCCATGAAGGTTTTCTTACAAATTAGAGTTATAGTGTAATAATAAAGAGACGTATAGTTACATCATCTCCATTGCAAGTGTGGATACTAAAATCAAATCCAAAAAATGATTTTCATAGATTATTACACAAATACATTGATTTTACTCCATGGCTAGTGACATTCACACCACTTGACATAGGTCTTATGCATGGGTTTTCATAGTTGATTAGTAAAACACCTATTTTACATAGGCTTTTTCTTGATTGACTATTATTTTTATTCCTCTATCTTTCACATATTTATGTATGTATGTATTGCATTGATTATTATTATAGCTCTTACTTTATTTCAACTTTGATTTCACCTCTTTATTTATTATCTTGATCTAGACAATTATAACACCTATTCTACAATGATTCTAATCCTCATCCTTTTCAGCATGTTACATTCTCACTACTACATATTGATTGCTTAAGTGCATTATGGCTTCCATTGAACTTACATAATTACTCACATTAATGTATACATATTATATAAGCATATACATTAGTTCTTACTCATCCCCCTCAACCTCTATTGAGTTACTACAAGATGATTCACATTTATAGTGGGGATACATTACTTTCCTTAACTTATTCCACAAATTCATGCTCTCATATTGAGGACACACTGTGTTTTAAAACATGTTGTAGATTATTTATATCCCTCCCATTATTTTATTTTTTAAACCTTTTTATTTGGTCTTTATGTCTTATATCAATGTACATACATATTTAAAATATTTCAAAAACACAAACAAATCACAATATTTAAAAAATAAAAAATCAAGACCTAGGCATGACATGATTGTTAGTTTAAATTATTTACATATGTTATTTATCACATGTTTGGTATATTATATATAATTTTTCATATGCACATGAATTTCATGGTATGCATGAATGACATGTCGGACATATAGATACACATGATAATGGATACATAGATGTTGTACTTTCATATATACAGGGGCCACGCCAATACATTGGGGCATCTTATTCCATAAGTTACATTAATACGTGTTGCATATTTATATGACCTTTCTATTTACCATGTTGAATTATAATAATTGAATACCATTATTATCTTATTACTCATACTCTATACAAAACCAAATTTCATGGATATAATACTTTACCATGATGTGATATTGACATACTTGGATGGTGTAGAATAGCTTACTTATTCTATTCTTCATTGATGTCATTTTTATTTCATAATAAGCTACTCATTATTTATCTATTGTTTACAACCCTTGGCCTTGTGTGATACATTTATTTTCCCTTGTATGTGAACCTTGACCTTATTTTTATCATTCTATTATCCATTATATGTGGTCATTGGCCTTGTGTGAGAAATTCATTATCTCTTGTATGTGGAATTTGGCCTTGTGTGTGACATTGAGTGATATTTCATGAGCTTTTATTAAGTATATCATGACCACAAAATTTTTTATTGAACTTTTTAAGATTAATAATCTTGTTGATTTTTCTAAGCTTGTTGTGTTTGTGGGTGCAACAATTCATATCACACACCTCCCCATTTGGGTGTGCTTCCATGATACATATCATGCACCTTTACCATGTAGTATTATTCAATGCTTCTATTAGTGATGGTTATTACCAAGTGCCTAATATATATATATATATATATATATATATATATATATATATATATATATATATATATATATGACACTTGTATGCCTTTCATTACATATGTTTCATACATGCTTTGATGACATATTCTTCACATGTATACATGATTATATATTTATACATAACATGATAGAGTTTACTCTTTATTTTGAGATAAATAACTCATAGGCTACATCCCTCATCTCAAAAGAGGGTAATATTAGTGGGATTGTCATAAATACTTAAACCTCCATGAGTAGAAAATCTAGATTTTGACACAATTTACATGATTTAGAGACTTTAGCATAGTTCATATATCAAATTAGGATATCTATTTATAGATTTTAGACATATTTTTATGGTATTTTCCATGAAAATATACTAAATTTATAGGTACATGTATTATAGGTTTCCATATTGTGATACATTTGGGTGCATATGACATGCATATGCACACAATTTTTACATGGGCATGAGTTATAGGTTTTCAACTATTCACATATTTAGACACATTTGGGGATATATGCACACATTTATAGTATCATGAGATACACATTTTTATATTTAACATAAATAAACATATATTCATATCATTCTACATAATATTGTCACAAATTTATGGGGTGTGAATATTTTTCATACACATACCACTATTACAATTTCTATTTTCAAACATATTTGATGGTACGTATAACTGAGAACTATTAAATCTATAAGTCTATATAAAATAATTGATTAATGTTTAAATGAGTAATATGGTTGAGATTTATCACCCTTAATGGCTTAAAAATTAATCCATGATCTTAATATATGGCTCCCATAGTTAATCTCGATGTTAAAATACTAGCAAAAGAGTAGTTACAAAAGTAGTGTGATTGAGATTCAACACCATTAACAACCTTGACATTAATCCTTATCCATGAGGGTTGTGAAATTTGTATAACCAACCCATGTCCTTTCCTTAGTTACAAAAAATGGGACTTGATCACCTAAAATTATCTAAAGGGTTAAACAATAATAACTATTATCCATGTGATTTAACAAACAAAAATCTATAATATTTTTTATAAGGAAACATCATCTCCAAAAAGTTACAAGGTAACATAATTCACCCACTTACAAGTGTATTCCTTCCTTACTCTTTATTATCAAGATTCAACTATTTAAGTTTTATATTTTCATTTCATGGACATTGATCAATGCATGTTCAGAACATCTCCCAAAGATAAATTCTAGTGTTTACGCTCAGGTATATCTCTTTATTCTTTTACTCTAGTATTTTAATAGATAAAAAATGGGTGGAATTTATATATATTAAAATTTGTTATTAGATACTTGTAAATATTATTTTTAACCTACCTTCACCCTACATGACTTGTGCATACATATGACTCTTATTCTCCATTCTCTCACATCCACTTGCCTTCCAAAGGCTTGATCTTTTCTAGTTGCTATCAGTCACCTACATAAATTCACATAGTCTATTATAACCTATTCAATTATGATATAAATACATATATATATCATCATATCTATTTTCATTTATCTCCAATAAAACCTTCAAGCTCAAATGGTATTATCTAAACCTAACAGTTTCATCTCGCTCAAGTAAAGGTCACATTTAAAATTCAAGCCATTCCTAAGGGTTAGCCCATACATTTCACATGCTTGTGGCATGATAAATTACCCAAAGAAACTCATAAAAATAAAAAATAGGTCTAATCATAATACCTATCTAAAAATCATCTATCAAACATACTCAAACACTTTCAAAATCAAAGGCACTACCCTATCCTTTCCATTTTTACCATCAGTCACAAGGATCGAGTCCTAGTGAAGTCTCAAGTACCTAAAGGCCAAGCCAAAGTTATCATTGTACAAGTATTTAAAGTTAGATCATAGATTGCATACATCAAAATAGCACTATTTCACACATTCACTTAATAGTGAGAAATACATGTAGTTTGACTTCCATCTTCCAAGTACTAGGTATGTATCATCCATTCAATAGGGAGTGGTTGGGGTCAGATCAACCAAATTTATTCTTCTTTTTCAAGCCTTAACTTAGTTTCAATAGTGGACCTAGGGTTTCAATATAAGTAGACATATTTTTTGGTATTGCATGGACATTTAGACCTTATGACACACATAGGCATAATAAAAGTAGTCATAGTGGTCTATACTAAAACATAAGAGTATCATATTTAGAACACAACATCAGATGATAGTGAACATCAGTTGACATTAATATTGAGGTAAGACTAAAAATCTAGTTCCTTATCTAAATGACTCAAAATCCACTTTCCTACCTTGCCCACCATCTACCTTCAGTATGAGATCTACACAGTTCAATAAAACACTAACTTATATATCTTAGTATTTTACATATTTTGTAATTGAAATGTCAAATCATTTTTTATTTTTTACAATCATATTAGTGCCTAACTATAACACATTTTACAATCTTAATAATACACAAAATTTATCTTATTAAAGTTTACTAATCCAAAATTGGGTAAAACACTTATATGACCCAATGATAAATCCTAGAAAAGTAAGTGAAACTAACTAAAAAATACTATAACAAATAATGAGAGAAATCCTAAGACAAATAAAAGGATTATAATCAATTGTGAGCAAAACATACATGATAATTACGTTCTAACTTTACAAAATCCAATTGAAACGGACATGATTGGATCTAAAATTAATAAAAACTAAGATATTTATGTCAGGCACCTAGAACATAAATGCTCTGATACCACTTGTTGGGGATCAACCAACAAAGTTGATTACTATATGAAAGCAATTAAATACGAAATTAAACTAGAATGATAAGTAACTAGAATCAGAAATAGCAAAGAACAAGAGATATAAGAAACCACCCTAAAAACTTGTATTAAACTCTTTACAGAAGGAATACAATTGAAGAAACTTCTTTTCTTCCACACCTCTCTCAGATGTATAGATCTCTTTCCAGATCTCTTTCCCTCAAGAGCTCTCTCTCTCAATTACAATCAACTCCAACAACCTGGATTGATTCACATATACATGTATTATACAATACTATCCAATTAAGCTATGAAGATCTAATCCTATATATAATATTAGGAAACATGAGCATACAATCACAACCATTAGATGCACCTCCTAATCAAGGGCTCAAAATAGTCCTACTAAAGATAGAGATGCAGACTTAAGACTAACACTTAATCCAATCATGCAAACATTCTATTCTATCCACAAAAATAGATTCTGGATGCACAAGTGACCGACATCGGTCCCTACCTATCTGCACATAACCGACATCAACCGATCCATGACCGATGCCAGCATCTCTTAGTCAACTCCTGACTGACATCGGTCTCTCCTGAGCGACGCCAGTGACTATGTAATTCCTGCAACCTACAACTTGCTCATTTGGTGAAGCTTTTAGCTCCACACCTTAACAATCTCCCACTTAGAGATAAACAGCTACACCAGTACCTGTACAGCAACATCTTCTAGCTCCTCCATCTTCAAATTCAATCATGAAGACCTACAAAAGTTGAATGAAGATTCAACTTCTCCTTTATTACCGGCTTGGTTAACATATCAGCAGGGTTCTTATCTATATGGATCTTCTCTAGCTTCAAATCCCCATCCTCCAATACCTATCTAATGAAGTGGTACCTCAACTGTATGTGTTTGGTTCTTGAATGAAAGGCTGAATTCTTAGCCAAATGAATTGCACTCTGACTATCACTGTATAGTTTGCAACTCTCTTGCTCCTTTCTTAGCTCTTCCATGAACCGTGTCATCCATATCATCTCTTTGCTAGCCTCTATGACTGCAATATATTCTGCTTTTGTAGTTGACAAGGCAACAACCTTCTGCAACTTTGATATCTAGCTAACTGTCATTCCACCAACAATGAAAACATATCTTGTGGTGTTCCTTCTGCCATCCAAATCACCTGCCATATCTGAATCTACATAACCATGTAGAGAAGTGTTT
The DNA here is from genome assembly GCA_037957365.1 of Torreya grandis. Classification (NCBI taxonomy): domain Eukaryota; kingdom Viridiplantae; phylum Streptophyta; class Pinopsida; order Cupressales; family Taxaceae; genus Torreya; species Torreya grandis. The sequence goes on from JARHVA010001650.1 coordinate 3,117,900, forward strand.
GACCCACCATAACACAAATGCCTACTACTGGTCCCTCTCAAATATCTAAGGATCCACTGAACTGCATTCCAGTGTTCCTTCCCTGGATTGGCCATATACTTACTAACAACTCCCACTGCTTGGGCAATATCAGGCCTAGTACAAACCATTGCATACATTAAGCTCCCTACTACAGAAGCATATGGAACTTTACTCATGTACTCTACCTCATCATGTGAATTAGGACACTGTTCTTTACTCAATTTAAAATGTCCATCCAAAGGTGTGCTTATCGGTTTTACATCTTGCATATTGAACCATTTCAACACCTTGCTCACATAATCCTCTTGAGACAAAATCAACCTGTGATTTTTCTTGTCTCTTTTAATGCTCATGCCAAGGATTTTCTTTACTGCTCCCAAATCCTTCATGGAAAATGTGTGAGCTAATTTCACCTTAAGCTCAGAGATATTCTGCATGTGTGATTGTGCAACTAGCATATCATCTACGTATAACAACAAAATAATATATCTATAATTATCCAATCTCTTAAAATACACACAATGGTCAGATTGACATATACTGTAGCCATGTTCAGTCATAAACCTGTCAAATCTCAAATACCATTGTCTAGGAGCTTGCTTGAGGCCATACAAGCTTTTCTTCAATTTGCACACTAACTTCTCCTTACCTTTGACCTCAAATCCTTCTGGCTGATCCATATATATTTCTTCATCCAAATCTCCATGAAGAAATGATGTCTTAACATCAAGCTACTCAAGATGCAAATCCTCAATAGCAACTAAAGATAGTACAGTCCGTATAGAAGTCATTTTAACAACAGGAGAAAAAATCTCACCAAAATCAATACCTAGTTTCTGTGTAAATCCTTTCACTACCAACCTGGGCTTATATCTCATCTATCCATTCTCACCTTCCTTCAATCTGTAGATCCAGCTATTCTTCAGTGTCTTCTTTCCTACTAGCAACTCAACCAAATCCCATGTTTGGTTCTTTTTCAAGGAATCAATCTCCTCATTCATGCCTAGTTCCCACTGATTCTTGGATTCCACCTGTATTGCTTCATCAAAACTCTCTGGTTCTCCACCATCAATAAGCAATAAATAGAATAATGAAGGGGAATATCAAATTGGAGGTTTACTTACCCTTTTTAACCTCCTAATGGGCATCTGAGACTCATTCACAACATGATGTCCACCCAAATTCTCTGACAGTGACTGACTTCAGTAACCTCCAGGCCTATTACTAGCTGACATCGGTTCTCTCTGATCGACGTCAATTTCTGCCTGACCGATGTTGGTCACTGTATGACTGACATCAATTCCTATATTGTAAATGTCGTTTCCTACCTGACTGACATCGGTCTCTGTGTTTTTCTATCCATGATTATTCTTTCCAGCAAGCTCATTTTGGACCGTCACCTCATCCAATTCTCCATTGCTCTGCCCAGATTGATTCAGCTTCTTGAGCTGATCACTATACATCACTTTTTCATTGAAAACAACATCACGGCTCCTAATTATTTTATTAGTTCCTAGATTCCAAAACCTGAATCTGAAATCTCTAGAGCCATAACCAATAAATGTGCACCTCATAGACTTAGCATCTAGCTTCTTTCTATTTTCCTTATCAACGTGCACAAAAGCTTCACAACCAAAAACTTTGAGAAATGAGAGATCTACCTTTTTACCTATCCATGCCTCTTTTATAATTCCACCATCCAGAGTTATAGAGGGTCCTTTGTTAATCAGGTACACTACAGTATCCACAGCTTCTGCCCAAAACTCTAAGGGCAAACCAGCATGCAATCTCATACACCTTACATGCTCCATTATTGTTTTGTTCATCCTTTCAACAACTCCATTTTGTTGAGGTGTCCTTGGAACCATCCTTTACCTATGTATTCCATGCATATAACAATACCAGTTGAACTTGTCGCTACAAAACTCACCACCATTGTCAGATCTCAGGCACTTCAATCTCCTACTTGTTTCATTCTCAACCATAGCTTTCCAAATCTTAAAAGTGTCAAAAACATCAAATTTCTTCTTTATACAATATACCCATACCTTTCTTGTAGCATCATATATGAAAGAGACATAGTACTGTGATCCTCCAATAAAAGCAACCTGAGCCGGTCCCCACACGTCTGTGTGAACAAGCTCCAATTTGTGCTTCTTCTTTGTTGACCCAATTTTGAGAAAACTCACCCTCTTTTATTTTCCAAAAATACAGTGCTCACAAAAATCTAGATCTATGCTTTTCAAATCTAAAAGCTTACCTTTTGACTTAAGAATAGACATTCCCTTCTCACTCGTGTGGCCAAGCCTTGGTGCCACAACTTTGCATCCTCATCTAAAGTAGATAATACAAAAGGAGAATTATCAGTAATACAATTACATAAATAGAGAGTACCTACTCTCTTATCTCTGGCCAATACAAGTGCACCCTTGGTAACCTTCCAAGATTCAACTATGAGAGTTACTGTACAACCCTCATCCCCTAACTTTCCAGTAGAAATCAAATTCCTCTTCAAGCTGGGAACATGCATGACATCTCTCAACACCCATGTGTTTCCATTCTGCATTTTTAGCTGCACTTTTCCTTTGCCAACAATTTTGCAAGACTCATCATCCCCTAAATAAACTATTCCAAAATCTCCATGGACATAGTCACTAAAATATTCTCTATTAGGGGTTGCATGAAAAGAGGCACTAGAATCTAAAACCCAAGATTCTATATTATTATGCAAAGAGAATATAAGAGCATCTTGTGCAATACCTGCAACTTTTGCTTCTTCTTTACCTTCATGTTGATTGTCCTCTTTAGGTTTTGACCAGCAATATTTGCTTATATGCCCTATCTTTCCACAATTCCAGTAGGCTATCCTCCTGCCATTTCTAGATTTGGATCTACCTCTCATCTTTGACTTAGACCTTGATCTCCCTTTCTTGCTCTTATCTTTTTACCTTTCCCTGCTCTCAAAACTTAAAGCGTTCCCTGATGTTTCCTCTGTGTTTTTCCTATGAATTTTTTCATTCAAGATCACACTAACAACATCATCTACTTTTAAAATATTTAAAGCAGATGCAGTATTACTAACTACCATTACCAAGCTATGCCAGCTTTTAGGCAAAGAACATAAGATTAATAGAGCTTTAATTTCATCATCAAACACTATTTTTACTGAATTTAATTGATTTACAATCCCATGGAAATCATTTAGATGATTAGATACAGATCCACCTTCCTACATTTGCAAATTAAATAATTGCTTCATAAGATATACCTTATTTGAAGCTGAGGGTTTTTCATATAAATTTGCTAAAGTAGTAATTAACTCTACCATTGACTTTGCATATGATAGATTAGATATCACAGTAGATGCCAGACTCAATCTTATAGATCCAAGAGCCTTTCTATCAAGAACATCCCATTCTTCATCTTCCATGTCTATGGGCTTCCTTGAAACTCCACCTAACGGTAAGTATAGATCTTTCTAATACAGATAATCCTCAATCTACATTCTCCATAATTGGTAATTCTTGCCATTGAACTTCTCCATTCTCAGTTTGCTTTCTTCTGCCATTGCTTCCTCCCACTCAAATAGAAATCCCTGCAGAAACCCTTGTGAGTACCCTGTAATCAACACACACTAACCAAATCTGAAACACTTGTTAGTCAACCTGAGCTCTGATACCACTTTTTCAAGCACCTAGAACATAAATGCTTTGATACCACTTATTGGGGATCAACCAACAAAGTTTATTACTATATGAAAGCAGTTAAATATGGAATTAAACCAGAATGATAAGTAATTAGAATTAGAAATAGCAAAAAACAAGAGATACAAGAAACCACCCTGAAAACTTGTATTAAACTCTTTACAGAAGGAATACAATTGAAGAAACTTCTTTTCTTCCACACCTCTCTCAGATGTACAGATCTCTTTCCAAATCTCTTTCCCTCAAGAGCTCTCTCTCTCTCAATTACAATCAACTCCAACAACCTAGATTGATTCACATATACATGTATTATACAGTACTATCCAATTAAGCTATGAAGATATAATCCTATATATAATATTAGGAAACATGAGCATGTAATCACAACCATTAGATGCACCTCCTAATCAAGGGCTCAAAATAGTCCTACTAAAGATAGAGATGTGGACTTAAGACTAACACTTAATCCTATCATGCAAACATTCTATTCTGTCCACGAAAATAGATTCTGGATGCACAGGTGACCAACATCGGTCCCTGCCTATCTGCACATAACCAATGTCAACCAATCCATGATCGACGTTGGCATCTCTTAGTCGACTCCTGACCGATGTCGGTCTCTCCTGACCGACGCCGATGACTGTGTAATTCCTGCAACCTGCAACTTGCTCATTTGGTGAAGCTTTTAGCTCCATGCCTTAATAATTTAACCATATTAAACTAATATAATTATCATCTAACTCTATTTTTAGTGTATTTAATAACATATACACTTTTTTATGGTTTAAGATGTACTTATATTATTCATTTTTAATATAATATGTGGGTAAGAACTAATTGGTGAAACTTATCCATAATCTATTATTAGAGAATATTATCAATTAAGTATTTACTTGATTGATTTTTTATAATAGTAGGTAAGTATTATCTCTAAGAACTACTCTCTAAAACTCTAACTTGAACCCTAGCCTCATGTCTTGTGTGTGTGTGTGTGTGTGTGTAAATATATATATATATATGTGTGTGTGTGTGTGTGTGTGTGTGTGTGTGTGTGTGTATGTATATGTATATATATATGTATATATATATATATGTATGTATATATATATATATTTATATATATGTATATGTATATATATATATATATGTATATATGTATATATATATATATATGTATATGTATATATATATATATATATATATGTATATATATATATATATGTATGTATGTATGTATATATGTGTGTGTGTACACACACACACACACACACACACACACACACACACACACACACACACACACACACACACACATATACACATATACATACATACATACATATATATACATACATACATGTGTGTGTGTGTGTAATAGCATATATGGCTAGAGGTTGAGGTGCATTACAAATGAGAGTTACTAACATGATATTGTAAAATTTAAGCTATATCTCTTAATAAAAAAGAAGCAATCATGTTCCCTGTATAAATCCACATTTTTTAAGAGCTTTCATAGTTTTATTTATTTCATGTATTGTAGGTGTTTGTCTTAAGGTAGCTACAATAATTCTAGAACTAGTATAATAATCTAATATGGTATCAGAGCTATTAAAGTTTCACCTATTATATTATGGTTCTATGTAATATACAAATCTATTATTTTTGTGCCCATAACTTTGATGTATAAATATAAGATTTGTAGCTTTCACTTTGCTCTACATGTCTAGTTAATTATCTTATTTTTAAAATCTTTAATTTTATTTTTTTCCAATATTACAAGTTTCAATCCTATATTTTAGTGGATTTCAACTTTCAATCTCAAATTTTAGTGGGTTACTACAAATAAACAATTGTATGCTCATACTTTTCCCTTAGGGAATCTTTGTTGATTATAAAGTGGTGAAAGTAATGTGGTACTAAGGGTTGAAACAATTTTCTATTATAAAAATGGCCTAGGTTAGAAACATTATACTAGGTCTTTTAAAATATCATGGGAACTATCATTTTATCTAAGCATGACATTGTTAGCATGTGAAGTGAGGGGTGTTTGTTAGTATAGGTATTTATTTTTCCTTTATTGTGTTTTTTCTACACTTGTGAGATTAGTTTGCTTAGGTGTGAACATCACAAGGAGTTACCTTGACTATCTATTTTAGGTAGTGGGAGTTACTCCTTTGACTAGTTGATTGTTGACTAACTATTCTAAGTTTAAGGGTTTCCACTATTCTAGGGGGAGTTATACATTCACTTGCCTATTTGTACATATAGCATTAGTGAGCTATTATTGAAGGATTTGCAATGTTACACTCTTGGTTTCTCTCTTATATTTGCTTGTTCATTTTCCATTTTGTTTTGTTCAAACATCAGTACATTCTATACTCCATATTTGAGTTATTAGGATCTCTAACAAGGTATCAAAGAATCAAGTTTGGTAAACTACTTGTCTGGTTTTGTGTTTTGTTTGAGTTTATTATGAGATCACAATTTTTTTAATTTACAAATCTTGTTTTAAATTACATTAACAAAATATTTTTATATGTAGAAGCTTTTTTTTTCTTCATGACCTACTTCATTGTGATTGCTTAAGCACTTCTATCACCATTCTATTGTTTGATTCTGCAATAAGGTAGAAATAAATTTCCTCTACTACATCTCATTTTCATAACAGGATTATACTAAGTGAACATGTCACTCTCTATCATTGGATACATTTCCATATAGCCTTGATCACACCATCAGAGGTCTCAAGGCTATTTTATCCCACCCATAACCTGTATTCAACTCACCAAAATGTGTTTTCCAAATAAGAGTAAGTGCAAAGGAACAATCTTGCATTGTGAAAGAAACATTGCATGAATTGTCATCCCTCTACTATCTAGTTCATGCTCATCAAAAAGAGCATCCACATTGGTCTCAGGGAGCTATTTTATTCCTGCTCTACCACTATGTGCATACTTGTGAGGGTTGAGTTATAAATTAGGCATCTATGGCTTTGTTTAAATTCTACATTAATAACTTGATTCAATGACACCTTGACTAATGGTGGATGGTTGTTAAAATAGCATCATGAGTATCTCATTAAGTAAATGAAATAAATTTATTTTTACCTTAGCTCATTTTCTAAACCTGAGTAAATGAGACCAAGCAAAAGTCAATTTCTACATTACGATGGAATGGATATATTTCCATTATGAAATGGATTGATGATCAACCAATTAGTTTACTACCTACACCTACCTATTTTATTCATTGGGTAATCCATTGGAGTTTCTTACCTTCACACAATCAAAGTCTCCTTTCCATAAAGTTATATGCATGTAGCCCAACTATGATATGTTGAGCATTTTTTTCTCTAAAACTCACCTTTCACTATCTACAAATGCCTCTAACAGCCTACACCTATGTTATATTTGTAGGCAACATGTGGTTTTAAAATAACATCCTACATTTTTTAATTTTGAAAGTTTTATTTAATTACATTACCAGTATCACATAGTTATTAAGGTGGGTGGTGAATGTTTTTAATGGAGGTGATTAATTCATGGAGGTGGGAATTGATGTAGGGGCATCACTCTTAAGATGAATTTTGTCATTTTTTTTTTTTTTAATTTATTTTTATTTTTTTGCATTAGTTTTGATTTGGTGATGTCTTGGAGGGATTTGGAATGCTTCATGCAGGGGTAATTAAATGTTTGGATTAAGTTTTTAAAAAAATTTAAAACGTCCCTAGATACCCCTTTAATCCATTTCAATGGCATAAGTTTGCATATGTGTGGAAATCAAACTTTGGTTTATTATCACTTTTTAGAGTTTACCTTGTAACCATTGGAAAAGGTCCCTCAAAGTTGGTTACAATAGTTTAAACCATAAAAAAGGTGTGATTTTCAAAGGGGGATACTATTTTTTCAGGTTTTAAAGAATAAAACTTTGAAGGACTCAAGAAAAAGGACCCCTATTAGAATATTTATTGATACAGACCCCTGTTCTTGTGTATTTGCATTGTTGATAGACTATGTGTTTGGTTTTTGTGAATTAAAAGACTATAAAATCATCTTGAAAATGATTCATAATATTTTTGTGAGTTCCTTGAATTTTTCTTGAGGTTATTTTAATCTTTTCATTGCATATTATTGTGTTTTTTTGCTCCTATAGGAACACAGACCTATAGAAAGTCTTTTTTCCTACACAGTCAAAGACATTTTTGAGTTAGAAAACAATAAAAATAAAGTGGAAAGGGTAAACCAATGCCTGGAGGAGTTATTATGGTTAATTTATAGTTTTAAAATCTTTCAAAGTGCAAATAAACCCTTTAAAATGCTCATAAATGAATTGTTTGTGCTCTCAGGCTGTGACAAGGGTATGTAAGCCCTAAATTAGGGTTTTGCTTATATAAGGAGATTTAAAAATCCAAAAAATCATAAAATTTGTAATATAAATAAATTAAATTTTATTTAAGTTAATAGCATGGTTTTAGAGTTGGTATGGACCTATTGGTATGGATTCTAGAAGACTGAGTGGTTAAAGCCTAGAAAGAGGCCTACTTGAGAAGGCCTAATGAGAGAAGGTGGGTCTAAAAAGGGAATTTGACATTGAAAATTGACACAGATGTGTATCTAAATATATATTATATATAAATATATTTATTTTCTCTTAATTCCTTTTACTTTTTCCTTACAAGTTAAAAAATAGAAAAAAAAGGTTAGTAGTAAGGTTGAAAGGCCTAGGGAAGTATGTGAAGAAGGCAGAGTTGACACTTTACCTAAGGTTGATCTACATAATTTTTGTATAAAATACAATAAAGGATAATTTTAATCAAGTGGGAGAGAATATATTCCTCAAAAGAGAGAGAATTAGATACTTGTTTGACAAATTGCTTGAATAAGAGTCAAGATGCCACCAAGAAGAAATGCAATAGATGATAAAGTAACAACCTTGTAGATGGGGGATGCCATATTACAGGAGTTGAGGAACCTTAGGGTAAATTTATATTATAGGATCACTATATTTGAGGTTAAAAAAAGAAGAGGAGTGGTCACAGGTGATTTGAGTGACCAAGAGGAAGATTAACCCCAAGCACCAAAAATTGGAAGATGAAGGAGAAACTAAGGAGCAAAAGTTTGAGAGACTACTAAAAGTGGTGAAAATCTAGGGATATAATCCCAAATTGTATATTCCAATATATTTATTTAGCCTCAATATGGAATAAATTTTTTATTGGATAGGGGATTTATACAAATACTTTGACTTTGAAGACATTCCAGAAGAGCAACTGGTGAAGTATGCTAGAACTAAGTTGAAGTGACATGCATCCCTATGGTCAGATTATGTTCAAGATGAGATGAGGAAGAAAGGGAAGGCCAAGATCATATCTTGTAACATGATGTTATAAAAGCTAAAGATTAAATTATTTCCTAGGGATTACATCACCAACTTGTACATGAGGCTCTAAAACATGAAGCAGAAAGAGATGGGGGTGAGAGAGTCCACTGAAGAGTTCTACAAATTGAGCATCAAATTAGGTCATATGTAATATGAAAATGACAAGGTGGAAATTTATATCAATGGCTTGAGATACAACCTAAAAGTTGAATTGAGTCTAACTAGTTCAAAAACTCTTGAAGAATGCTACCAATTGGTATTGAAGGTTGAAGATAAACTGAATAGAAAGAAAAACCAATAGAATAGAAGAAGGGGAAGAAGTTTCAAAGGTAGGGGACAATAAGGGGTGAAAAGGATACTCACAAAGAATTTATTAAGGGGATTCAAGCAATTCACAAGAGTATCCCTATAGCTCAAGAGGTGGTTATGTATCAAGGGGTAGAGGATCAAGTGGATTTGCAAGAAGATGTTTCAAGTGAAATAAGTTTACTGGTCATAAATCATGGTAGTTCCCATAAGACCAGCCAATAGGGAGCCCAAGAACCGAAGGGAGAAACTAGATTACACAAGAAGTTAAGTAAGAGATTTTTTACTCTCCATAACTTATAGAAGATCCCAAAGTTGGAGAATCATTGCTCATGAGGAAGACGTTGATCAAGCCACCCAAGGAAAAGGAGCCACTACAAAGGAAGACTCTTTTCAATACTTCTTGTAGATGCCAAGGTAAGTGTTGTAAAATGGTCATAAATTTAGGAAGCATGAATAATCTAATTTTAGTGTAAATGGTTAATAATATTTGATTGAATAAAATACCTCACCCCACACCATACAAGGTCTCATGGTTGAATAAGGATCAACAAGTCTTGGTGAGTGAACAAAGTTGGGTAGAGCTCTAAGTTGGGAGGTATAAGGACTAGGTGATTTGTGATGTCATCCTAATGGATGTTTTCCATGTGATTCTTGGGATGCCTTAGTAATATGATAGGAAAACCATTCATGATGAAAGAAGGAATATGTACACTTTGATCAAGGATGGAGTCAGTCATACCTTGTTTCCCATGAGGATGAGGAGACTAATCAACAAATTAGCTCACACATGATGTTGGTAAGTGGTAAGGAATTTTTTAGTGTTATGCATGAAGAAGAGTTAGGATTTGCTTTGGTAGTCAAGCCTAGGACTTTTGTGACTACCATAAAGATAAATGAGCTTCCCTAAGAGATCCAAGATATGTTGAAGGAATATGTAGAGATAGTTGTTGATGAGCTTCCCAATACACTACCACCTATGAAGAGCAAAACACATCATATAAAATTTGTACCTAGAACAAGTTTACCTAGAAAGGTAGCCTGTAATATGACCCCTCAAGATAATATTTAGATCAAAAGACAAGTTCAAGAGTTTCTTGATAAAGCACTGATCAAATAAATCTTGAGTCCTTGTTCGGTGACTATAGTGTTGCTTCCAAATAAGGAAGGTGAGTGGAGGATATGTACTAATTCTAGGGCCATAAAAAAGATCACCATAAGGTATAGATTTTTACTTCCTAGGATGGAGGATTTGATGGATTGCTTGATTGAATCAAGTTATTTTTCCAAGATTTATCTAAAGAGTGGGTACTACCAGATTAGAATCAGGCAAGGTGATGAGTGGAAGATTACTTTCAAGACAAATGAAGGTTTGTATGAGTGGATAGTCATGCCATTTAAATTGACCAATGCACTAAGTAATTTTATGATATTAATGAATGAATTTCTAAAATATTTCATAGGTAAGTTTTTAGTGGTGTATTTGGATGACATACTAATCTACAAGCATAGAAAGGAGGAGAATATTCACCATTTGGAGTTGGTCATGAGGAGGATATGAGAAGAAAGGTTGTTGATCAACCTCAAAAAGTGTGATTTCATGAAATTAGAGATGTATTACCTTGGCTTTGTCATATCACAAGGAATGTTGAAGATGGATAAGAACAAGGTAAAGGTAATCATAGAGTGGCCAACACTTAGGATAGTAGGAGAGGTGATAATTTTTCATGGTCTTGAAAGTATTTATAGGAATTTCATTAGAAATTTTAGTGGGATATGTGCTCCCATTATAGACACAATCAAGAGAGATAAGAAAAATTTTATGTGGAATGAGAAAGCATATAAAATCTTCCAATACTTGAAGCAAAGAATCATGGAGTAGCGAATACTAGCATTGCCAGATTTCAACAAGGTATTTCAAATAGAATGTGATGCAAGTGGGGTGGTAATATGGGTTGTACTAAGCCAAGAGGGAAAACCTATAGCCTATTTTAGTGAGAATTTGAATGATGCCAAGAAGAAGTACTCATCCTATGACTTGGAGTTCTATGAAATGCTACAAGCATTGAAGAAATAGAGGCATTATCTCATGCCAAAGGAGTTCATTATGTATACTGATAACCATGTACTTTATTTCATCTCTAATCAACCCAAACTGAACCAAATACACATGAAATAGGTGGAGTACATGCAAAATTTCACCTTCACTATCAATCATAAACAATGGCAAAGAAACAAGTTTGTAGATGCATTGAGTAGGAGGGTATTATTGGTGTATGAGATTTAGTTATAAAGTTTTGGGATTGAGTCACTCAAATACATGTATGAGAAAGATGAAGACTTTAAGAAAGAAAACCATGCATGCAATCACCCAAGCACACTCAATAAGGAGCCATGGTTGGATTTTGCTCTTCAAGATGGATTTTTTTTCAAAGGATTATAGTTATGTGTGCCAAGAAGTTATATAATGGGAAATTTGATCTAATAGAATCATAGTGGAAGCACGGAGGCCACTTTGAGCTGGACAAGACATTGGAGTTGCTCACTAGGCACTACTATTGGCCTAAAATGCAAGAAGAAATAAGAAGGTATGTGAAAATTTGAAATATTTGTCAATTAGCAAAAGGTAAGAGCACTAATGTAGGTTTTTATCAACCCCTACTAATCCTAAATAGGCCTTGGCAATCCATTAATATGGACTTTGTGATGGGATTGCCTAGGACACAAAGGGGTTTTGACTCAATTTATGTAGTTGTTGATAGATTCTTTAAAATTACACACTTCATTCCATGTAAAATCACTAATGATGCCACACATGTGGAAAAATTATTTTTCAAGGAGGTAGTCAGACTTCATGAACTGCCCATGAACATTGTATATGATAGGGATACCAAGTTTCTTGGTCATTTTTGGAGAACATTATGGAAGAATCTAAGCACAAACTTGAGTTTCAATTTAGCTTACCACCCTCAAAAAAATGGGTAAACTGAGGTGGTTAATATAATCTTAGGTAACCTATTTAGGTTCCTATCCAAAGATCATCCCAAGCAGTGGGATTGTGTGTTACCTCAAGCAGAGTTTGCCTATACTGACTCTACCAATAGGAGCATTCGTACAAGCCCATTTTAATTAATATATGGTATACATCCTAGAGAATTATTTGAGGTTAGAAACATCAGTCATATGGATAAGAAGAGTGTTGAAGGTGAAGAGTTTGTAATGGCCATGGAGGTACACAAATAGGTAAAGAAGCACATAGAGTCTAGTGTTGAAAAATACAAGAAATAAGTAGATGTGATAGAAGGGAAGTAAATTTATAGATTGGAGATTTAGTTTTGGATCATCTTAAGAAGGAGAGGTACCCAAGGGGTGAATATGACAATCTAAAGATGAAGAATATTGGTCCTTACAAGATTTTCAAAAAGTTTGTAAACAATGTCTATGAATTGGAGTTGCTTAGTGGAGTAGGTATCTCACCTATCTTCAATGTTTCAGAGCTGTACTTTCAAAAATAAGGGATAGAAGGAGGAAACATAGCATAATACACACCTACAATAATCCTATATTGGGAAAAATAGTTGCCTAAGGCAAAGATAGAATAGTTGGAGTGCATATCGGATAAATAGGTGATCAAAAGGACTAGAGACAAGCAGTAATTCAAGTACCTAGTCAAGTGGAAGGATCAACTAGTATAAAGTGCTATGTGGATGACTGAACATGACATAAAAAAGTATGGGAGTAATCTATAATCACTCATGGATAATAATCCATGAGTTCTTTTCTCTTTTCTTAGGAGTATGATGCAGGGGCATCACTCTTAGGATGAATTTGTCATAAATTTTGGTTTGTTTTCATTAGTTTTGATTTAGTGATGTCTTGGAGGGATTTTCAATGCCTTATTCATCCTTAGTTTTCAATTTTATATATTAGGATAGCTTCTAGGTAGCTTGACTTTCAAATTCATGTTTTTTCTCACCAAAACTTGCTTTTCAAATATTTGAATAATTGGCTTGTAATAGGAGTTGTAAGGGTAAGTAAATGGTTAGATTAAGGTTGTGAACATGTTTAAAACATCCTTTGAGACCCCTTTAATCCATATCAAGGTCCCAAGGTTTCATATGTTTAGAAATCAAACTTTGGTCTATTGTCACTTTTCAAGGTTTACCTTGTAACCATTGGAAAAGGTCCCTCAAAGTTGGTTAAAATAGTTATAATCCATATAAAATGTTTTATTTTCAAATTGAAATACTATTTTTTCATGTTTTAAAGAGTAAAACTTTGAATGAATCAATAAAAAGGACCCCTGTTTGAAGATTTGTTGATACAAACCCCTGTTCCTGTGTATTTACATTATTGACAGATAGTGTGTTTGGTTTTTATGAATGAAAGGAATATAAAATCAACTTGAAAATGATTCAGCACATTATGATGAGTTCTTTTAATATGTTTTAAGGTTATTTTAATATTTTCATTGCATAGTATTGTGTTGTTTTGCTCCTACAAGAACACAAACTTGTAAAAAGTCCTTTTTCCTACATAGTCAAAGACATTTTGAGTTAAAAAATCATAATAGTAAAGTGGAAAGGGGAAAACAATGTTTGGAGGAGTTGTGATGGTTAAGTTAGAGTTGTATAATATTTCATAGTGTAAATAAATCCTTTTAAACTCTCAAAAATGAATTGTTTGCGCTGTAAGGCTATGGCATGGGTATGTACACCCTAAATTAGGGTTTTACTTGTATAGGGATATTTAACCATAAAAAAAATCCAAAAATTTTTAATATAGCTAAATTAAAGGTGGATTTAAGTGAATAACATTGTTTTATATTTGGTACAGACCTAGTGGTATGGATTCTAGAAGACTGAGTGGTCAAAGCCTAGAAAGAGGCCTAATTGGGAAGGCCTAGTGAGAGAAGGTGGGTCTAGGAAGGGAATTTGACCTTAAAAATTGACACACGAATGTATCTCAATAGAGGGTGTCTAAAAATATATTTAGTTTCTCTTAACTCATTTTAATTTTTCCATACAAGTCAAAAAACGAAAAAAGGGGGGAAGGGGGGCTAGTAGTAAGGTTGAAAGGCCTAGGGAAGTGTGTGAAGAAGATAGAGTTGACACTTTACCCAAGGTTGCTCTAAATAAAAAATATTTTTAGTGGGGTTGATATTTATTTTTAACTATTTTTTATATAAAAACATTATGATGGTTTTTTTATTATTTTTTATATAAAAAATAATATATTGTATTGGGAGACATAAGGATATTGTAATAATTTTGTTTGTTCCTTTTTTACTCCAATATTTTGCCTATCAAAGATGAAGGGTGAGGCTCAATTTGGTAGGTGTCCAAACCACCTCACAAGAAAACAAATTTATTATTATTCTTCTCTCATTTTCTCCTTTCTTGCTTTCTCACTTATACTCCTCACAAATGCATTTTCGGTGGTAATTGACATCCATTGTGGGGGTCATCTTTTGGTTAAAATTGGTGAATTTTAGGTAATTCTAAGGACCATGCAAGCTCTAAATTTCACTTGGAATCTAGGGTTCTTCCCCTAACCCTACCATGTTCCATGATAAGAATCACACCTGGGGTGATTCCCCCAGACCCTACAAGAGGTGTTGCCCCTTAACCCTACTGGGGGTTGCTTCCACCAGACCTTCACATCATGGCCCCTTGTTTAGTACTTCAAATGTAATTTATTCCACCAAAGGGTGAGGTATGATCTAACAAGTAGTTATAGCCCATCACAACATCATTTTATATGTCTTGTTGAGATTTTTACATGGATGCATTATTGATAGAGCTTGACATCCCCCTGTTTCACTTATTTGCATTTTCACAAGTACTCATTTGGTGATCACTGCATTGATTGCTCATTCATATTTGGACACATCATCATATGCATGTGATGTCTATTAATTGAGATGTGTATTGGTACTTATGAATTATTTACTCTTACTTATCTGTATGCATTATCCACTAAGTCTGATGTCCTTACATTAAAAATACATTATGCTTGCAAACTTTGGTGGGGTCATTATGATTATCTTAGAGGGGTTGTTATGGGCCCTACTTTTTATCTTGTATGTACACTTAGTTTCCATAACTTGTGTGCCACTTTAGTGTCATTTTTATTAATTTCTTTTATATTCTTGGATGCAATATTAGCTAAGCCTAATGTCCATTCATTGAGTGTGCATTATCACTTATGCAGTGTTTTTTCTCATTGCACTTCTTTGGTGTCTTCTCTCAGTCATGTTGACTCCACTAGAGAGATACTAGTGGATGAGGATAGTTGATTATACACTAGTGGCTCTTCTTGGTAAGACCAAATATGCTTCTTAACATGCTTATATGGAACACTTGATCACACACAAAAATCATATTACATTTCTATATGGATAGATTCTTTCTTCTAATGATCCTATTTGGATCAACAAGTGGGTTAATAATTATGACAACATTATTATTACCCTATTATTTCATGTTTCCATGGATCTTTATTGATATGTGGAACATACATAGTGTCCCTACACTATTTGGAACATCCTCAAGTCTCTTTTTAGAGATCTTGTTAAGTATCACTCCTCATATTTATATTCTCTTTAGACACTAGTGTACTCCTTCCTATTCCTATTTCTTGTGATGACACATTCATGGTGGTTTGTGCTCTTCCTTGTGTCAATTTACCATTACATGATGAGATTCTAACCAACCTCAGTTATCCCATTGAAGATTCTACTTTCATTTCTATTTAGGATGTTATTTTTTTAGAGCCTTCACAATATTATACTTCAGAAGAGTTGACTATTTCCAGTTTAAGTATGCTCATTGATAGCTTCGATGAATCATATGTTCCTATGGATATTCATATTGTAGATCTATGTGATTCATCTACAATATCTTCTTCAATCTCAATGGTTATTGATCTAATCTCTCTTTTTCACATGGACATTATTCTAGTGAATGTTTCATGTCCTTCTTTTGATAGATTCATTGAAATGGCATTATATTCAGTTCTTGTGCATGATCTTGCCAAACCCATGCCACACTTTTGTTTTGGACCACACTCAAAGTTATTTGTAGTATTACTTCCATTTTCCCTTATGGAATGAGAAGACTTTCAGTACACACCTTATTTTCTTAATTTGGAAAAAGTAATAAAAATTACTCGATGTGGATGGAAATTCTATTGTATTTAGGAAATAGATCTCATTATCGACATTGGTCATCTTATGAGATATACTTGGAGTGCAGACAACTTCAGCATCATCTTCTGTGGGGATTTTTAGCTTTATCTATTTATTTTCACTTTTTGGGGTGATTGTTTTTTATGGGTTTTATCACTTTCTGCACTTTATGGGAGTTTATTTTTATATGGGTACCTCATTAGGCCTTGTTGTTAGGACCCATTTATTCCACCCACCTAAGTGTGCTTATGGGGGGGTGTTAGTGTAGGTATTTATTTTTCCTTTATTGTGTTTTTCCTACACTTGTGATATTATCTTTTTTAGGTGTGCTCATCATAGTGATTTACCTTGATAGTCTATTTTAGGTAGTGGGAGTTATTCCTTTGACCAGTTAACCATTGACCAACTATTCTGAGTTTAGGGGTTTCCATTATTCTAGGGGGAGTTACACATTCGCTCACATATTTATACATATAGCAGTAGTGATATATTTATGAAGGATTTTCATTTTTAAACTCTTGGTTTCTCTCTTAAATATTATTGTTCATTTTCCATTTTTCTTTGTTTAAGTGTCAATACATTCAATACTCCATCTTCGATCTTGGCAGGATCTCCGATAGTGTTCAATGAATACCTAGTTCTTAAACATTACTATTCATTGTTTTTAGCTTTCATATTTTTGGGAACTATTAGTAATCACATGATTTATTGTTAGTTTTAATAAGTGAGGTTGGCTATAAAAAATCACTATACTATATTAATGTCTGGGTTATTTTTTTGTATAAGTTAAGTTGTGAGAATAGGGGTGTGAGAGAAATCATAAAGATTTGCAGTTAGAATTTGATAAGGAATATTATTTGTAAGTAGGAGCTACATTTCTTATAAATTGTAATGCATTATATTATATAAATTATTTGAAAAATATAATTGTATGATAACCTGTACCAAAATTTTCATTTGGTATCAGAGTCGGTTTAGTATGGAGTAAGAAGAAAAAGGAGTATTTATATTGTGTTTTACCCCCACAATGAGAAAATAAATTATTTTATGAAGAATTTATAGGCATAGTCTAATTTAGTCTTGTTTAGATTAAGGTATTTTTATAATATTAAGTTAATTCATTATTTATCCATTCTCTATGTTAAATAATCTTGGTAGAATACAACTTCTCTATCAACACGTATAAATTGGATGGTTACATATTTATTTGATCTGCCATTTTCCCATGTTTCCGTACCTCTAAATGAGTTATATTTCCTAAATGTCCATGTAATATATTTCCACTCACACTAGTTTAATTTTTTAAAGAATACCTATGCATATTATCGGGTTCATTAAGGGCCCAATGAATACTTTGCATTTGTAGTGTTGTTATGATATGTTGTGACCCCATAAACTTCTATTTATTTATGCAATACATATTTGACATGCAGCTCAAAGTTAATTTTTTCCTAGAAGGATAATTATAATTATGTATCTAAAGATCTAGCATAATGACATTGTCTATTAGTCTTTCTCGGCTCATTACTTTTCATTACATTGATCAACTTAGCAAAATGATAATTATACATTCTCCACTACTAAACATTCCCCATTTGGTCTTCAATGCATCCACCACCTATAGTATTTTTCAATGGTTTGTATTTATTATTCTTGTAATGATCATTGAAAACATGGTATCATATATTTTGACCCAATCTTACCTTCCAAAAATATGTGACCTTTCACCATTATCCTTCATGTATTGCATCCCCATGTATAAAATAAGGTTCCATTATTAAGAGTTTGTTGGTATATATGTGATTAGGTTTTATACATATTTAATTTTCTTATTGTTAAGTTTTTTAGGTATTACTCATATTTAAATTATTTGTTTCTTTTTTATTTTTAATTATAAATAGTTGTGGTCAAATGTTTTCATTTACAAACAATTAATAAAAGAGTCAATTATGGTTTTAGAATTAATATTGTTTTTCATAATATAATTTTGCATTATCTTAGTATTAGGCAATTTTGTGTCTATATCTTAATTGATTGGAGTTTTATTACCAATTCTAATAATGTTTATAGTATTATATTGTCGAGTCAAAGTCAAAGTGTCCAAAAACAATAAATCTCACACTAAATGGATGCATTTTTAGGCAAACCCAACATCTAACATGTATGTCACTGCTAAATGGGGAGTATTTTATCTTAAAAATGACATGTAGATGAGCTTAATTATCCCTTCAACTATCTGGTCTAAGTTAATCAATTATTGGAGCTAATAAAGGCTGGAGGTATAATAGTGACCTCTCATCATCCACTAATAATGGGGTTGCACTATGCTATAGTGGCACATTGTATGTCTGTGCCAAACCAATGAAAGCCAAGGAAAGTATACAATGGGAGTGGATATTTATTATGTTATTTGTGACCAAGTGGCACTAGTTATCGACAAAGGCTAAAAATGAAGACAAGGAATATTTATTCCTCAAAATTTTATGTTTACATTTTGTTTGGTGTGTTTTGTTAAAATAAATCTTTTTTTGCTTTGATATGCTTGAAAAATTCATGTTTTAAAATAAGCTCACTTTTATAGGACGTGAATATATTTGAGGTAAACTCAATTTGGATTGTTTTTCAAATAGTTTAAGAGTTTTTAGAGTTCAAGAAAAGGGGTTTGGGAACTTGGGAATTCAAATCAAGAGATACACCTTTATGAATCTTATAATATAGCATTATGAAGTTGTAATTGGTCCAAAGAAAGTTTTCAGAGAGAAGATTTTGAAGAATTTGATTATTTTCTCCCATGTTGACACTAAGGGGGAATGTTATGTATTATTATTATTCACATTATTTATTATTAGTTTGAACAAGTGAGGTTATTTATAACAACTCAATATAATATATAAATGTGTCAGTTATTATTATGTGTAAATTAAGCTACGATAACAACTTAGTGAGAACAAGATTATGAGAGAAATCATTGGGATTTATAGTTAGAATTTGATAAGGCATACTCCTTATTTGTAAGAGTTACATTTATTTTAACTTTTAATATATTATATTGTATAAAATATACAAATAATTATATGATAACCTATACCAAAGTTTTCACACGTCCTTCACAATATATTAGAAATGCCTAGGATTTTTATTTTTTCAATAGGAAGCCATCAGTCATTTGAGTCTTTAGTACACTAGTAAATATTTAGCCTTGGGAAATTCATTTTTATGTACCTCAAATACAAAATAGTATGGTTATGGGTATATGGTGGAACCATCCATATTAAATGCCATAAAATATTGGGTCGGTTCATTATTTGAGTCTAGGACAAGTATATCAAAGAGCCTACAGATCAAACACACACTCAACCTAGTAATCATAGATAAATATTGCATACACTTATAAAACCTACACGTTTTTATAGTAATCATGTTCATTTTCAATTCTAGTGTTCATGTTTGGGGTTTACTTTCAAATTTTAGTTCAACTAAAGGGTAATGTAGAGAATATAATTGGCATAAAACTAATTATTT
Source organism: Torreya grandis (assembly GCA_037957365.1). Classification (NCBI taxonomy): domain Eukaryota; kingdom Viridiplantae; phylum Streptophyta; class Pinopsida; order Cupressales; family Taxaceae; genus Torreya; species Torreya grandis. Next base: position 3,138,021 of record JARHVA010001650.1, read on the forward strand.
TAAAATATCTTTTAAATTGTGTATTATTTGGTAGTTCTAATAGAAAATCATTCAAATAAGGACCCATAATAACATTTCCACATGAATTAAAATAATTTTGGATGTTTTTTTACATCTGTAAGGTGACTACACCATTGTGATTATCTGTTCAAATGATTGGTTGACATTTAATTTCATAGACCTTTTATCTAAAAAACATTTTTTTCCATTTGGGTGATTTTAACATTGTGATTATCTCATCAATCATGTCATCTTGGCATATTACTCCAAAAACCCTTTAAAATATTTTGGGTTTTTTTACTTGTAGTGCTAGAAATGGTTGGAAAAAAAGTAGCACTAACTAGTTCAGATTACATCAACTGGAAAGGGCACATTATAGATGTGCTTCTCAAATAGGGTCTTTAAAAAATTATAATTTATGAATAATGTGTTCATCTTAATTTTATCAAATTAAAAAAAAATGGAAACAACATTTTAATGAAGCTAGAAGCAACCTAGGTCAGTCAATGTATCCTAAATTGAAGTTTCACTTTCAGGACATTATAGAAACTTTTATAGTTTGTACTACCTTAGATAATATTTTGTAAATCACAATAAGATGTAGACATGTCAACTATAAAATTACCTTGGTGCTCTTTGTCCAAAAAATATCCTCAAACATAGGATTTCGTCACTCAATTCAAGTGCTTGAGACTTTGCCTTATTCAGACTAGTGAAGTTAAGACTAATAATCAAATCATTATGAGTATTTTGTCAAAATTGGGTTTTACCAAATCAAAACTCATATAAATAAAAACTACACAAATAATATTCCTTGGCCACTATATATGTGGCACCAACTTTTGATAATTTCTATTACCAAATTTTAAAATAACAATAAAAATTGATTTTGATTGATGACATCTTAGTTGGAGGTACTAAGACACAGGCATTAGTCATCAATGATACTAATGTGACATCACAACATAACTCTAAAAAATTCAAGGTCCATACCAAAATAAAATGGAAAGAAAAGCCTCAACCTAAGGGAAATTAATTTATTGAGCATAATTCTCAAGATACAACCAAAGGGAAATTGAATATAAATGTTGATAAGGCATCTTTAAAAAATTATGATAAACCAGGCCATGTCTAACATCAATGTTTCAATAAAATGGTGTAATTTGAATAATCAATGAAAAATATGCATCTCTTTACCTCTAGGATAGGAGTAACACTTATTGAAACAACAAATGAATCACTAATTTTTCAATGGATTTTGTATTTAGGAGCCTCCCAACATATGGCTCATGAGGTCTCTTTGTTTCACACTCTCGATTAAATCCACACAACTATTTTATTTTAGGAAACTATAGTCCTCTAGTTGTTGAGGGTGAAGGGTCCATTGAAATAGATAATGACATATTCAAAAAAAATCTCCTTGTTATAGACTTATCTACAAATTTTCTATCTGACTATCAAATCAACCATTTAGGTGAAGGAAAAACCACTAAATTTACATCTACTTGTGTTGTTATAATAAATGTAAAATACTAATACATTGTCCTATCCACTAGAAAGGTTGATCATAAAGTTATATTGTATAAATTTGATAATTGTGTGCATGCTTAATTTTCACGAGTTATAATTGACTTGAGTAAAATTTGGCACAAGCATTTCTGTCACCTAAAATATCACTCATTTTAGGACCATAATAAGAATAACATGGTTCTTATTTTGTTGAAAGTTTACTTAAAAGATGGATTTTTTATAGGTTGCACAATTGGAAAAACACATAATTTTCCTAAAAAAAGGTCGTGGAGGGAAGTGATATATTACAGTTGGTTCATAGTGATCTCATGTCATTACCTCATGTTTATTTTCAAAAACATAAATATATGCTCACATTCATTGATGATTTATCTCATAAAACTACGGTCTAGTATCTAAAAAATAAAAGTGAATCCGTTGATCACTTCAAAACTTTCAAATCCTTTATTGAAAACTTATCAAATAGAAAAATCTATCATCTCATAATAGAAAATGGTGGAGATTTTGTCAATAATCAAATGACAAGATTTTGTGAAAAGTAAAGCATTAAAATGCATGATACTTTGCTTTACACTCCTCAATAGAATGGTGTATCTAAATACAATAATCACACACTTAAGGAAATGGATAATTACATGGTGCATTCCAAGGACTATTTTAGTGTGAAAACTAATTTCAAAATAACACTCTGCATTAAATAAGGTAAATAATGAATCTTCAATAAAAATGGTATGATCTCAAACCTATTTATAAATTAAGGGTTTTCATGTGTAATGCACAAGCACAAATCCCAAATGATAAGCAAAATATAATGGAAACTAAGGGGTGTCCATTTATGTTTTAGATATTATGAAGATTTGAAGGCATGTCATCTTCTTATTCTAAGTATCACTAAATTTATTTACAATTGGGATGTGTTGTTTTATGACTAATCAAGGGATTATGAGCCTAACATCTTTTCCTCCTCCTGTATTAGTTTCTACTAATGCAAACACAACTTCTATTTATTCTTTTGAAGAACAAGATAGTTTGGATTATTTTCATTATGAACATACATAATGAGTTGCATAGGGGACAACTAGATCATCCACTATCATTATAACACCTTATTCCACCATCAATGCCATAAGTCATTCATAATGCACCTGCACAACTAGTAAATCCTTAAAATTATGGGTCTGCATGGTTCATAAAGAGACTAGTGCATGGGAAGAGGATCTTAAAGATAAACATAAGACTATATTAGAACATCATTTTCACACTTGGAACACTTGGTCGTGAGTCAAGATTAAAATACTTATGATGAGGCTTGTAAACATCTTGAATGGAAGGAAGATATTGTAGAATAATTTATTTCTTTGAAGAAGAATAAAATGTTGAACTTGGTTCCACTTTTGAAAGGAAGAGAAATAATGATGTCTAAGTTGGTGTATTTCACTAAGTACGTAATATATTGGTCCATAGATAGGTACAAAGTTGGGCTTGTATAAAATGGGTTTTTTATAATATTAATATACGTAATCCTAGGTTTAGTAATATTTATCCTCATGTGGAATCTAAATAGTCATCTTGAATATGAACTAAAAATTCACATACTTTGTTATTTATATGTACTATTTAATCTCATTTCATTTAATGAATATAATTTAAGTTTTCATCAATTTCATTTTCTAATTTATGTAGTCCATTTATGGCTTGACATTGGTATCAACATGTAGACTTCTTTTATTTTCTCATCCTCCATTCTTCTCCTCCCATTGAAAATTATTATCCCTATCCATACTAATCTTTTTGAAAATGTGTCAATATTCTATAAGGAGTAGTGCTACATTTTTTATATTTTCATGTTAGATGAGGGCATTTTTATAGATCAAATACAAGAGGGTTTTTATAGGTGATGAGGGAATTTATGTCAATCTTCTAAATGCATAGAGTTTTTTTATTATGGAGTGGATGGAAATATACTTTGTAAATAATACATTAGTGTTTGGATATTAGGACCATTGTGGGCAAAGGTTGGCTATGGAAAATTTGGGTTTTTTGTATTTTAATTTGTTATTTTTGGTTGTGAATATGCATTTCATTATAACTCAGGGCTTACAACACTACAGTAAACCTGAATATAGTAGTGAAAGATTTGTATATATTTTAATTCAAGTAGTGTAATTGTGTGTTGGTTGTTCAAACTCTTCTCCTACACTCCCATGTTTCCATTCAAAAGCTAAGTTCTTTTTAAATTTATAAATTTAATTTTTTAATATTTTATTTTAAAATTAATATATATTCATTTTAAAGGTAATTAATTTATTTAAAACATTTAAAAATAAGTCATTTTGGTGATATATTTTAAAACTTAAAAATCTCAGTGTTCAATATATGTGATGCCTCTAGTTCACATGTATGATTAAATTCATCGTGTTTGAATTATTTCATCCAACACCTAACCTAACTAAAAAAATTTAATTTGAGGATTTGACCCTATAAATAACCTAGGATAAATAAGGACAATTTTAATTATCCCATTTCCATATGTTACCCATTCATTTTATCATTAAATGTAAATCCTGATTGTAATATATTATGAGTATATAGAGAAGTTATACCCACATATAAGGATCTATATCTAAGAAAGTGTCATTGATAGGATGAATCCTTTTGACATATTTCCTAAGTTCCATGTACCACATTGTTCTCATGTGCTTTAATATCTCTTTCACTTACTAATGGGTATATCAAAAGGATGAGTTTATTTAATATGTCAATAGGTATATAGAAAGGGTGAGCATATCAAAAGGTTTGATATATCATTCTAGTGATAAATATAAATGGAAATCTATTTGAGTGATAAGGAAACAATCCATCTCCCCTTGATATTAAAATGAATTATATCAAAATAATAGTTACCATAAAACTAACCATTAAGTACACCTCCTTATAATTGTCTAGACAAGTTTAGAATAATTTCATCTTGAATGATTTTTAGTTTAATATTTGTGATGGAGACAGACAACCAGTTGAACCAATAGTAAAAACATAATCACAAACTTGGAAGCATAAAAAATATAAGGCATTGGCCTTGATAAGGCCTTTGTTGATGGATAATTTTTTCATCATGTAGAAGGGTGAAACACACTATGGGTAATTATAAACAAGTTTAAGGATTTGTATGATTCCCATTCAAAATTTGAATACATATAATTACAATTGAAATTGTTTATCCTTGAGTTGAAAAATGATGATGTAATGAGTTTGGATTAAAAAATCAATGTAATTAAGCATTATGTTCAATTTTTTGGTGAAAATTTTGATGTATACATGATTGGCTTCATATAAACTCTTATTCCCACATATTCAACATATTTATAGTTTTTTTAAGTAAGAAATCAATTTAAGACAAACATTTTCACTCAATTGGCTGAAAATATGGCTAAAAGAGAAAACTCTTGTGGAAGAAAGACTAAAACCACAAGGGTAAGTGTTTTATATGACCATCAAATAGGAAATTATTCCAATTAGGATTCCTCTTCCAAAAATGAAGTGAATGTTAGAGGAAAAGGAATAAATAAAGGACAAAGAGATAGAACTTGAAGAAATAATTATCAACATCATGAAAAGAAAAATGACAAACAAAACTTGTTTTGTAAATGTTGTGGTAGAAAAGGGAGTCATGAGCCTCATGTATGAAAAAATCATGGGAAAATATTGAATTTTATCAAAAACAAAAATAAGCTAATAATAAAAATAAAAAAACCTCAAACCAGACTCTAATTAATTTACAAGTTAATGTGTGAATTCCATATCATATGAATTAAATAATGCCTTGATGAATTTAGCTTGGGTCCTAGATACTAGTTCTATGAAATAAATGACTTTTAGAAAGGATTTATTTGAGGATTTTCATGAATAAACATGTGGTCTAGTATATTTTGTAGATAGAATAAGTTTGTAACCTAAAGAAAAAGGTACAATTCAACTTAAGACACCATGGCTTGCAGATTTCACTCTCCAAAATGTCCTTTACCTTCCTCAACTAAAATGAAACTTGTTGTCATGGTGATCATTTGACAATAATACCATTACATTTTTTGGGGTGATAGATAGGTTAACATGAAAATAAAGTGTGATAATGTAGTTTTTTTATTAGGTTTGAGGAAGGGAATTTGTTAAAACTCAAAGGCAAGCCTTCAATTTCAATAATTTTTTCTCATCTTATTGAAGGAAGAATTGTGATCATCAAATTTTGTTCCTTTGATGAGGTTTTTCAAGCCTCCTTACTTGAATGATAGCATGGGAACTCTTCAAAGGTTGTCGGTGACCTTATATCTGAAGATAAATTCTATATAGGTGTAGCTCCCTTGATGCATCACTTAAGAACTATCATTAAACCTAATAACTTATAAGCGAAAAGGGAGAGAGAACTGAAAGAAAACTAAACTAGGTAGGTGATACACCAAATTATTGACCACTACCACACATATGCAAAAACACAATGAATATAGGACTTTTCCCTTCATACATTACTCCTAATCTACTCATCGTACATTAGTATTTCAATATGAAGGTGGTAGATGATGATTAGGCAAGGAGGGATGGTTTTCAAGAGGTATAAATGATACGAATGAAATATTTCCTCACTTAACCTTCACAAGAATACTTAAACACTTCATATGACATGTAAGAGTAAGTTAAAAAAAATATAGGTGAGAGAATGAGACACCATGTCAAGGGGAACTAAATTATCAATAGACAAGATCAATAATTCATATATAAACACTAAAATATAGTCATAAGAGAAGCTAAAACTAGCTTGTTTATTGTTTCAAAAGCTTAAAAAAGGAGACGGGCTTATCTATACTCAAGTGGAGGATCCATTCAATGTCAAAATTAGGAATATATATATATATTTGTGTGTGTGTGTGTGCACGCACGCACGCGCGCATGCATGCATGCGTCCGTGTGTGTGTGTGTGTGTGTGTGTGTGTGTGTGTGTGTGTGTGTGTGTGTGTGTGTGTGTGTGTGTGTGTGTGTGTGTGTGTGTGTGTGTGTCTGTGTGTGTCTGTGTGTGTGTGTGTGTGTGTGTGTGTGTGTGTGTGTGTGTGTGTGTGTGTGTGTGTGTGTGTGTGTGTGTGTGTGTGTGTGTGTGTGTGTTTGTGTGTGAGAGAGAGAGAGGAGAGAGAGGAGAGGTGTAGGATTTGTATATGACAAGTGTCATCTCATGAGGAAACAAGTTACAATCAAAAACGTTTGGAAGTAGGTAGTTATGAATCCTCTTATCAACATGTGTATGTTTGGGTTTGAATGTGATATTAAAGGTGGCTTAGAGTGACTCTTCACCTTCTTGGATGACTCATCTTCCTTATTCATGAAACTACCCATTCTTATTTAGAAGGAGTTTAAAGCCTATGCTTGACATGTGGTATTACTGACCATGTTTCTTGAAGTTTTACAATGCCATCCTATAATACTTAGATTTATATTTCATCTTGGTGATTTAAGGATCAATATTCAATCTTATTCAAACTGATAGGAACCTGCATTTCATTGAGAAACTTGCTTGGTTCAAGTGAAGACCACCATAGTGAGTTTATCTTTCCATCCTAAGCCTAGTCATTTATTTTAGGAATACTAACATAACTTTACCATATTTAAAACACATTTTATACAATCATTCCACCATTTTACAAGCTCAAAATCATCTCCAAGACTAATATGCAAGTATACTAGGTCTGTTAGGGGCTCTTGATGACATATTTGTTCAACATTAGGTGTCTTGAAACCTCAAAATGATATTGCAATAACTGTATACCCTCTTATGAATATTTATAAGCATATTAACTTGAATTTTCTAGATCATACATGGTTATAAGGGACTCCAATAGGATTTAATCTGTTAAACTTCTTGAGAAGCCATCAAAAACTATATTTCCAGGCCTATTACAGTCATTTCTAAGCCAAATTCCATACTATCACAACCCACACATGCCAAAAAATGGACCATTAAAGTGACCATTATACCTAAATAGGTAATACTAATAATTTAAAATCCAAACCAATTTATTTGAAACCATTTATAATACAAATATAGTCATTGGGTCATTTGTAGGGTTTTAGGTATGTAACCTTATTAAGGATAGTTCATAAAGATCTAGACCTTAACTTGATAAAAAATTCCACTGAGTTAAATTAAATATACCTATTCAACATCCTTTATCTCCATTTTCTCCCATTCATGTTTACTATCAACTTTTGAGCAAAAGAAGATGACCATTTTTATTATTTAGCCCTGTTCGAGAGCTCGAAAAGGGTGAATTTGCATGATAAGGTAAAAGTGTTTTTTTTTTGTAAAAACATAACTGGGATTTTTTCAACCTCACATGATGTTTTAATGTGGTAATTTACTCCATATTACCCTTCAAACTCACTACAAATTTCATAAGCTCTTGGTTAGGTTTTAAGGGTAATTTAGTGCTAGTAACCCTAAGAGTCTTGTTGTGCCACTTTATTCATCAAGAAAGGAGTTAAAATATCAATAATATATTTCATTATATTTAATCAATAATTATTCAAAATTATCCTAAACAATCAAACCTTATTTTTTTTTCATATAGGCCTGTGTGTGATCATGTAGACCTAAATAGCCTTTTGGACCCTTTCACTCGCTTCAGTCATTTTGAAAACTCAACTAAGGTCATGTCAACACATTGTAATGAATTTTTTAAATATATATATATATATATATATATATATATATATGTATGTATTACTTATCACTCTCATATACTTCCTTTTTTTAAATAACCATGCACAATTCTCTTAATTTCACTTAAAATCTACCTATAGGTGCTTATTAGGTCTCATGGCTACAATCTTGAAGGTGCATATTTTATTTTGGATTTTCAAAACTTTGTTGACTCTAAAAAATATCACAGTAGTTCTTCATAATCCTCATTAACTCTCTACATTCCTATTAACCCTCTTTTTTACATCACCATATGTCATTTTTCTCTTTTTTCCTATATTTAACCTGTACATGGTTAGTAGGCCTCCTTGGTTATAGGTCACCAATCTAGGTTTTAAACTAATTTAGCCTCTTTGGGATAAATTTGATGAAATGAAAAAAATTCCCATATTTTCTCTTAACTTATTACATCCTCTTGGCTCTTCAAAACCATCATCAACATACCCTTTTGCTCTTGGTGCCTGCTACAGGCCTGTAGGCAATCCTTTATGCCAAAACCTTCATTTCTCCTTTTTTGGTCATTTTGAGCCCAATTGGATAATGATGAACTGTTAGAGTAAGATGAAATAAGTTTTAATATCCTTTTATTCTTTTAAATGTATTTCAAATACCTTTAATTTTCACTTAATACCTTCTCAATTTTCCTTTTGAGCTCACACATTCCATTTTAAGGCACACAATCCATTAAGAGGCAAAGTGAATTGAGGTCTCAAGGATATTTCATATATGTTTATATTATTATAGATATATTATATAGGTTTTACAAGGTTTATTTTAATTACTTTAAGACAAAATAGGTGTTGGTTTCTTATAGGAGCATAGGTCATCCTGCTTACATTGCATTATATTATTCTAACCCTCCTCTCACTTTTGGCCTAAGCAGTTTGGTCTCAATTATATTAGATATATTTTATAAGGATATATGACACTATATTATATATTAAATAGGTATTATACACCCCCTATTTATATCATTTAGTTTCAATATTGACTTGCAAGTCTATAGACATATAGGTCCATAAAAGCTTCATTTTCATGGCTTAAAGAAAACATTAAAACTCTTGGATTCTAAGGATTTTTAATTGGAATAAATTATAGATAATGATTTTAAATACTATTTTAATATTTTTCCATCCTTTTTTATCATGAATAATTAAGTCTACATTCACCTTTGATTAGGGTTATCCACCATGGCTGCAAGTTCCAACTGGCTCAACCATACATGCATGGTTATATGCTCTCCTTGAAGTATTTTGATTAAAAAATACATATATATGTTTTATGGGTATTTATTAGGTTTAAGACATTGATAAACATCATATTTAATTCATTATATGAAATAATACACCTCATAGTTCTTTGTAAACATGACTATCATACTCAAACTAGCAAATCAAGGCTATTAGATACTACTCCAAACATGGACATGAGAAAAATTGAGAGAAAATGATATTAAAGGGGTAAAATAATGTTCAATAAGCCTTAAAAAATCATACTCATGCATTCATTCAACTTTATAACCCTACATTTGGAGAAAATTGACCCTGATGGGTTTTTGAGTCCTTTTTTTACACCTTAACTTCTTAATAATTGTTCATAAAGTTAAGTAGCCTAACCAAATAAAAAATTCCAAAAATTATAATGGAATTAGGATCCCTTCCTATTTAAAATATCTTGGTTTCCAAATTTCTCTCTCCTTAGAGTACCATTCACAAATCAGTTGCCCTTTCTAGGCTATCAAGAAGCTTGATGGAGAAAATGATAGGTTTTATGCATATTTTGACTCTATAGATCCATGTTTTGCATGGATTTAGGTCTAAGAAGACCATGGTGACCCCTTAGAGGAGTCTTTACCTTTCCCACTAATATAAACCCTCTACAAAAGACCTCTAAAAACATGTTTTTTCTTAGATTCTGTTTATTCTAACATTTAAAACTGTTAAAGATGGTAAATTGGGTGACTATCCAGATTTCCCTATCTTTTAAAGATGTGGAACAGAGTTAAAAAATGTTTCAGACCTTTATTTTCCTACATCTCTCTCAATATATCCTCATTTTTATGTTATAGAATAATTAATTTTAGTTACAAAGAGATTCCAATGTTGAAAATCAGCTATATAAGGCATTTAAAGGGTGTGTACAAAAAAGTACAAGTATTATGTCATAACATAGGTTTTAGTTGACTTTAAAATTCACCTATTACATGATATAACCTTCATATTTATTTTTACTAGCAAGTATCATCTCAACATTGAAATGAAAAATAAGACTAAAGTAAGTGAAATACCTTAATCTTATCAAAACTCCCTTTATCTCACAAATTGCTTGAAAAACCATGTGATCAATTTACTAGCTTTGTTCCTTAGTCAATTTGGCAAACTTTAGATCATGGTTATTCTTGGAAGGGTCACCACCTTGTCTCCTTAATTATTATTCATCCTTGACTTGATTTCACACTTAACCTTAACTTTTTCAAACTTACCTTAAATAATGTTAAACACATGAAGGGACTACAAAGAATGACCATTTGATGACCAGATAAAGTGACTTAACTCAGCTACCAACTAGACCATCTTAAATGACCTTGTAAGTTGTCAAGGAAGACACACTACCCTTAATCCTAGATCACTAATACAAGACCTTAATAATGGCTATCAACAAATTTAATATCAATTACATCAAAGTTTCAAATGAGGCTCATTCGTTGTAGCCAAAGTTTGGATAACAAGAATATCAATAAGTATTTTTTGGAAGGTAATATTTTGGAATACCAACTATGATAGCATTCAAATAATTCAAAATAATTATGTTGTATGTTTTACTAATCTAATAAGAAATATTAAAAAATGTGAAGCATGCATCTTGGCTAAACATTAAAGATAACTATTTCAAAAATTATATGGGAAAGATGAAAGGAAATTATAGTTCATCCACTCTAATTTTTGTACTCTACCAATTTTTTTTGTTGGTGGTCACAAATACATAATTTTTTTCATTAATCACTATTGCATAACAACCTATATCTATTTTATAAATAAAAAATTAGAAGCCTAGATTTTTTTTTAAATCACAATGATTGAAAAATAAGCACAATCCAATATTTAAATAGTAAGGAATAATAATGGTTTTGAATTCACATCAAATGTGTTTGAATCCTATCTCAATAAAAATGGGATCTAGCATCATCTCACAGTTCTTTAAATTCCTAAATAAAATGTATTAGTTGACAGGATGAACAAAAATTATGATGAAAATGGTTCAGGAAATGTTATATTTCAAAGGAGTAAATCTACATTTCTAGGCATAATTAGTTCAAATAGTAGTCTATCTCTACTAAGTCACCATCAGTGGATCTTTAAATGAAGACTCCATATGAAGTTTGGTGTGGTCATATTCCTTCAATGTGACATCTTCTAGTTTATGGATCCACATGCTACACATTAACTGTTAAGGAGAAAAGCAAAATTTAGATCACATGGATAAAAAATGCATGCTTTTGTGATATTCAAAATCCTCAAAGGCCTATAAACTATTTAATGAAAAATAAAAGTTTCTCATTATAAGAGATGCTTTTTGCTATTAAACCACAAAGGAAAGAAATAATATTTATCAACAATTGAGTCAAATAGATGATTTTCTTAATTTATAGTGTTCAAGGAGAATGATATTGATATTATAAATACTGAGGGGGGACATATAATTGATAATTAGTCGAATGTGTATTGTCTCTTGTAATTGAAATATGATCTCCCTCTAAGTAATAAATTTAAACTTATTCAAAAGATGAACATGTGTTAGAAGATGAAGGAGATTTATATAGAGAAAATGAGACATTAGTTGTTCTACAAAAAAAAAACTGTAAAAGATGCCAAAATGGGCCACATAGACATTGAAAGATGCCAAACTTGATGATGTTTTAAAGATAGGCACTCAAAGTATATAATATCCATAAAATAAATATAAATTTTCCTACAAGAGATTCAAGATAAGATATAAATTTTTACTTTAGAAGATAATGCAAAAGAATAGATCAAAATTACTTTTTATTTAAAACCAACTTCCTTCAAACAAGATGAAAATCTTGATGCATGGAGAAAACAATGAAAATTGAATATGATTTTTTGGTCAAGAATGGAACTTTTGAATTAGTTGATCCTTCACTCAATTTTAAACTCATTTGTTGCAAGTGGATATTTCAAAACAAATACAAAGTAGATGGCTCTATTAAAAAACACAAATTAAGGCTTGTTGTAATGGGTTATGCTAAAAAATAAGGGATAGACTATAAGGAGACCTTTTCACTAATAATTAAATGGGTACTATTAAAAAAAAATGGATCCATAAACACAAAAAAGGATGAAATTTTTATTAAATGGACATGGAACATGCTTTTCTAAATGGTGATCTCTAAGAAATAGTTTACATAACTCAACCAAAAGGTTTTACAGTTGGCAACCAAGAACAAAAATCTGCATGTTGAATAAATAATTGTATGGATTAAAACAATCCCCAAGAGTGTTTTATGAAAATATAACTAAACACCTATTGATCATGAACTTTAAATATTTTGAATTTGAATATGTAACTCTTTCTTCAAAAAAAAATTGTATATATAGTTGTATGCGTAGATGATTTGTTCATCATAAAATGAAAGGTACACTAAAAAATTCAAATAAAACTTGATGGAGGTTTTTAAATGAGAGATTTAGGTCACTTTAATTACTATTTTAGTATTGAAGTGATTCAAAATTCCAAGTACATTTTCATCACACAATATAATTACACTGGTGATATTTTAAGCAAATTTAGAATGACATATTATAATCCACTCAGTACTCCAATGGTGTTAGGCCAAGAATTTAACAATAAATTTGGATCAAGCTAAAAGTGTATTTGTATTTTTAAAATGAAGAATATGTACAAATATATATATATCAAAAATATGGTTATTCATTTCATCTACTACAAAAACTATTCACCTTATACTTTAAGACAAAATTTATCCTACATCTAAGATTAAACTAATATTATATGCAATAATATTACATACCACCTTAATCTGTATGGGTTATAGTAAGACCAATCATGCCTCTAAACTTATAAAATTTCTCTCTACCAATCAATTTCATCTGGATATTTTTTATTTCTCTACAATTGGATAATGTGTTAATTTTACATTATCATCTTTCACATAATGTTGAACCAAATGGAACCTGGTGTTGATGTGTTTGGTTTGATCATGAGATATTGGATTTATTTCAATTTGAATTATATATGTGTTATCAACCATGAGTGGTGATTATGAAACCTATGTTACCTAAAAATATGTAAGAATCTTCTGAGCCATATTATTTACCTCTAAATATACCATATATTTTGCTTCTATTGAATAAATTACTCGCATCGAGTGTTTCTTTGACTTCCAAGAGATGATTGTTGCTCCCAAATTCATTAGGAAACCTAAATTATATTTTCTATATTTAAAATCACCAGCATACTTGTAATTTTAATATCCAACTAGTTTGAAATCCACTACCCTAAAGTATTTGAGCCCAAAATTTTGTTTACCCTTTAATAACTGAAGAACTCTCTTTCTTTCTACCCAGATTCTTTCTCTAGGTTGTTACATGAATATGGAAAGAATGCCAATAGAAAATTAAAATTTTGGTTTAATTGTGCCTACATAGATCATAGTTCTAATGATATTTATATACTTAATTTCATTTAAGTATTATATGGTGTCATCTGATGTCAACTTTAAATTTTATTCCGCTGGTGTACTGAGTGGTTTATAGTTCATCATTCCATTTTTTCTCAAAAATTTACCAATATAATATTTTTGTATGATGAAGATTTACTTAGATTTTTAAATTACATAAATACCCAAATAGCAATGAAGGTAGCTAAATTATTTCATTTAAAAACCTTTCATCAATTCTACTTTGAATTTTACATTTTAGTTTTCATTATTTCCTGTGATTAACAAATCATCCACATATACAACTAGAAATACAACATTTTTCTTAGCTTATTTGACAACAAGGGTTGCATCATCAAATTCAAATGTGCTCAATGAGATTTTCATACCATGATCTTAGCTCTTGTTTCAATCCTACAATGATCTTACCAACTACACACCTTATGTTATTGGTCCTTAATTGTAAAACCTTTTGGTTGATTCATGTAGATTATTTTTTTAAGATCATCATTTATAAAAGTAGTTTTCACATCCACCTGATGAAATTTCCATCCATTTTGTGTTGCTCAAGTTAATAAATCCTTAATAGTATTCCATTTTGATGTTGATATAAAGTCTCATTGTATTATATCCCTTCTTTTTAAGCAAATATTTTTTTGACAAACCTTGTTTTATGTTTTCAAAAAATCCATTTAATTTATATTTACTTTGACAGACTAAATTGAAACCAATCGGTTTACATCTGATTAGAGGATAAACTAACTCCCAAGTCCCATTTTTAACCAAAGCATCATATTCACTTTTCATTTCTTTTCTCCATACATCAATATTTTTAGCTTTCTTGAAGGAAGTAGGTTATGAATCAAAAGAAACATTGACTTTTCCTTTTGGATGGTCAATGAAGTTAATATTTTTTGTTTTATCTTCTATTTATTCTTGATTTTTTGATTGTTGTGTAACTATATGTGCACTTAAAGTGCATTTTTCCATCTTCATCAGATCTAACATATTTTAATGTCTTTGTGGCACATTTTGGCATCTTTTTTTGAATTTCTTGAAAAATCATTGGTGCCTAATTTTATTGATTTTAAGATCCTTAATTATATGACATATTTTCACCATCTGATCACGTTTCATTTTTTACCACATGGGGTTATCATTTTCAATTACAAGAGTTAATAGAGATTTAAATGATTTCCATATAAAGGTCCCCCTTTCAATATTTTAAACCTCCATATCAATATCCTTGAAAACATAAGATTTATCATATTTATAAAGTTAATTCAATTGTCAACTTATGCATGTTTTTTCCTTTGTGGTTTCATAGAAGATAATATCTCTTTCAGCGATAAATTTATTACTTGTGTCATCATATAGTCTATATAGCTTTGATGATTTTGAATATCTGAAAAGGATGTATTTTTTACTCATATGGTCCAAATTATTCTTTTTTCTCCTTTGGAATCAATGTGTAGCATCTGGATCCAAAACCCTAAAAATGTCACACTGAAGGAAGATTAATACATCAAAATTCATATGTATTTATCATTTAAATGGTTTTAAATGGTGACTTATTTTAGATATATGTTATTTTTTGAGTTGATTCTACCCATAAATATAGATTTACCAATTTAAAATATAACATTACTTGAACCATGTTCATCACAATTTTGTCAATCCTCTCTACTATTCCACTTTTTTGGGGAGTGTAAGGGTCTATGAGATGGTATTTGATCTCATTTTTATTGAGATAATAGTAAAACACATTTGATGTAATTTCCACACCATTTTAATTCCTAATTGTCCCAACATAGGATTGTGCTTCATTTTCAATCATTATTCAAAACCTTTGAAAAGTTGTGAATGAAACTGATTTTTGTTTTAGAAAGTAGATTCAAGTCATTTTGTTGTAGTGATCAATTAAAAACATGAATTATTTATGATCATTGATGTAAAAACCTGATAGATAACAAAAATTAGAGTGAACTATCTTTAGTTTTCTATCAAATTTCCATTTTGACCTTTCAAATGGTTCTCTTTTGTGTTTAGCCAATATACAAGCTTCACACCTTTCAATATTTTTAGAAAGAGTTGGAAAACCTAGAAACCAATTATTTTGAATTATTTGAATGATGTCATAATGAGTATTCCTAAATATTTCATACCATAAGAGGATTTTTATCATTAATTGTTTAATGAGATAACAAAGTTTCATGAAATTAAAGGCCCACTTCTGAGTTTCATCAATTTTCCTTCCTCTCTAATCAAGACAATTGCATTATCACATTTTATTTTGATTTATACATCTCCATCATCCAAAAAAAATTATTGGAATTATTTTCAAATGAGAACTAGATACAACAAGTTTATTTTAACTTGAGGAATGTATGGGACATCTAAAAAATGAAATATGGAAGCTTTACTGACTTGAGTCAAATTGATCATTTTCCTTCCAATTGTAGGCTTGTTCTATTTACCAAAATGAACTAGACCACATCTTTATTCATGAAAATCCTCATATAATTACCTTCATAAATTCATATGTTGAATAACACCAATATATAAGACCCAATACTTATCCCACATTGAATTGACATAGCCATTATTAACTTCATCTAAAATAGAAAGTACACATCCACTTATGAGCTCTGCTAATTATTCTTCTAAGGTTTTCTTGTTTTCCTTTTCTTATTTTTATTTTTTATAGATCTCAATTTTGTCTTATGATGACTTACATTCATGAGCCTCATGATTATGTTTTCTACCATAACATTTACAAAACAAATTTTGTGTATAATTTTGATTTTCCTAATGTTGACCCCTATTTTTTATAGTTTTGCCTTTTTGTCCCTTATTTTTCCTTTGCCTTTGTTTTTTGAATATGGGGCCTTAATAAAAGAATAAGTATTAGAATAATTTTTATTTTTATGAACATAATTTTTTTTTCACATGTGGTGTTAATATTTCAAAAAAAAACCTTTTCTTTTTTAGCCATCTTTTCAACTAATTGATCAAAAGAAAGAGTATTCAATTGATTGCTTACTTGAAAAGAATAAAAAAAAGTTGAATATGTGGGAAGAATATATTTTATGAATTTAGTCATGCATATGTAAATTTTTACACCATTAGGATCAACATCAAGCTTGATCGCTCATATTTATGAGTCCATAATCATTACATCACCATTTTTCAATTCAAGATTAAAAAAAATTATTGTAATTGTACAAAACCAAATTATAAATGAGAATCATTCAAATCTTTTAACTTCTATAGTGGTTTCCATGGAATGATGCATCTTTTTATATGATGAAAAAACTCTCCATACACTAAGGCCCTTATCAAGGCTAATGCTTTTGAAGTATTGTGCTTCCACGATTGTGTTTATTTTGGTTCATCTAGTTATGCATCCCCATCAAAAATATAAAATTCAAAATCATTGAATATAAGAGTGTTCTCCACTTGTCTGGACCATTCTAACTAGGTGTCCTTCCTAGTTAGTGTCGTGTCAAAATCATCTATAATAAATTTATTTTTTCTATGAAGGGAGATGGATTGGTTCCTTATCAATCCAAAATTTTCCATTTACTATATATAACTAGACTAATATATCATACCTCTTGATATGTTTTCCCTCCCTATATACCTCAAGGTACATGGAAGAAGCTAGTCCTTTCTATATTACCTATGATACATGAAACATACATTAAATCATGTGAGAGAATAATGACGTGTAGTACTTAGGTAGTATGTGAAAAGGATTCATTCTATCTATGACACTTTCTTAGCAAGAAGTCCTTGTAAGTGGGAATAACAACCCCATATACTTAAATTTTCTTGCTTTAGGATTTATGTCTAGTGATGTATAAAAATAGGTAATGGATGGAAAATGAAATTTTGAATTTTTATCCTTATTTCTACCTTGAGATTTATAGGGATGATGCCCAAAATTTTGTTCTTTTAGATTTATTAGGTGATAGATGAAGTAGTTTGAGCATAATGACATTACTCATAAATTCAAACCAAAATCATCATTAATACCAAATGTTATGATAATTGGTTTTTCACAATTTATTTTTATTTTTAAAATTGAAATGGTTTACACAATAATGACCTAGATTAAATAGGTCAAAAATCCTCCAAAACTATTTTGTTGAAAAATGATGATTTTTTTAAAGTATATAGATAAGTCATAAATTTTAAAATTGAATAAGATTTTTTTAAACAAAAAAAATTTAGAAAGCAATGGAAATATATAAAAGAAATTTATCTTGGATTTCCTCTGATTTATTAGCATTGTATAGTCTTTTTTTCAACATAGTAAGTGGAAACTCCATCCTTAAAATTATAAATGATTAAAACTATAAATGAGACACTTCATTTAAATGCCATCCTTTTAGACAAAATGACAAAGTAAAACTTAGAATGCAATCATCTAATGAAAATGCCAACCAACAAATGTAAGACCCATGTTAAGCCAGTCTAACTCTCTAATGAAATCATAGGTAGGACATTAAAATTCCAACTCTTAACATTATTTTTATGTTCAATGTTAGGCCAATGCTATAATAGACTAAACATGAAACACAAACCAAAAATTAGACTAATATGTTTTTTTAGGATTCTTTGCTCAGCAGCAATGCTTCAATTATAGCCAACACATTCATTATTAACTCTCAAATCAAACTCTATCTTTGATCACTCTTTTAATATGAAATAATTATGTGTAGGTTTTATGGATGGAAATTAGGAAAGAGGATTATAAATATATAAATAATAAGCCTATTCTATACTACCAATGTCAGGCCTTTAGTGGGATGATATATATCCACAAGATGGATTTTAATTTTAAATTCTACAAAGACTTATAAAATAAGATAAAAATTCTCTTACATCTAGGATTAAACTAATATTACATATGGAAAAAAAATTAAAATTGAAATCAAATGATACTACAAAATTTGAAGATGAAAATAAGTATAGACATATCATTGAAAGTCTGATATATGTAACCATAACTAGACCAAACATTTATTTTGTTCTTAGTTTTATATTTAGATTCATGCAACAACCTAGAGAACATCACTAAGTGAAGTAAAGAGATTTCATCAATATCTAAATAGAACACATAATTTTAGGATAAAGTAATCCAAGGAAGGGGACTTGAAACTAGTTTGATATTAATATTCAGACTATGAAGTATATTTTGAAGATGGGAAATATAATTTAAATTTTCTTGATGAATTTAGGATCAGTGATCATCATGTGAAATTCAAAGAAGCAGTTAGTGTCAGTAATTTCTTAAGCATAATCATAATATATGACATATCTAGATGCAACTAGGGAAATAATATGGATCAGAAGGATTCTTTTATATTTGTAGGAAAATAAGATTTGATCAACAACACTCGTGGTTGATAACACTTTTTTAATTCAAATGGAAATAAATCAAGTATTTCACAACTAACCAAACACATCAACACCAAATTTCATTTTATTATGCATTATGATTCTACATTATGTCAAATATAGAAATGTAAAAATGATACAATTTCAATTGAAAAGGAACCAATAGATATCCTAAAAAAAATTCTTGGAAGAGACAATTTTGAAAAATTCAAAGGAATGTTTGGTCTCACTATAACCCCTATGGATTAAGGGGAGATTTAATATTATTATATATAATTCTAAGTGTAGTAATATTTTTCCTCATGTGGAATTTTAATGGTCATCTTGAAGAAGAACTAAATGGTTACATAGTTTATTAGTTATATGTAATCTTGTATCACATTTCATTGAATGAATATGATTTTGATTTTCACCATTTGTTTCCAATTTATCCAGTCCATTCCTGGCCTAACATTTTCACACATTGAAGGTGTTGATTACTATGAAATTTTTTAGTCCAATTTCTTATATGAATTTAATTAGGTTCTTACTATTTTTGGGTACAACATAGGGGTGGGATGTCTATCATATGGACATCAAAATTGTCTTCTTGCATTGAAATTTTTAGGAAGAAATATACATATCCCAATCAGGTTTTTCAATAGTGATAACTTGAGCTATGTGTGCAATTTGGAAAATTAATTGTATAGCTTGAAATAGGATCCTCGAGCTTGGTATTAAAGGATTGAAATATTTATTATAAACTTTGGTTTTACATGAAGTCCCTCCTATGACACAAACTACACAAAGAAAGTAGACGTGAAAATATTGATTTTGGTCTTGTATATCGATGGCTTAACATTATAAGGAGTTTTAATGAGTAGATTCTTGATGCAAAATCACAATTGATGAATTAATTTGAGATAAATTTGGGATTTATATATTATTTATTTGGTCTTTATCTTTCATAGTCTAAGAATGGACTTTGTTTCAATCAATCCAAAAATTCTCAAGACATACTTCATCACTTTAAAAATGGAAGACTTCAAGTCTACATTGACTCCTTTTAAATCTATAGTCAATCTTTCAATCAAGTTTTCTTCTTCTTTGGTTGATGGTATACTCTATGATATATTTGTGGGAAGTCTATTACACTCTACTTTCACACTTTTATCAATAAACCTATGATATCCATTGGCAAGTTTTTAAACACATTCTATGGTATCTTCATAATACTATTAATTATGTGATTGATTATAAATTATGATGAAAAAATAAATTTTTGTTTACACTTCTAGTGGTAAAAAAATAGTTATATGTTACATAAATATTTGGGTATGAGATTTATATGGTTACAAGTTGACCATAATACACACACACACACACACACACACACACACACACACACACACACATTTGGGGTAGGTCTCATGAATTGGTCTTGAAAGAATCATTCTAACATTTATTTTTATACTACAAAGGTTGAGTATAGTGGATTTGTCACTATTGGTCATAATCTAGTTTGGAATTGATGCATGATAATCCCAACCCATAATGCTTAGATATGATAATCATAGTGCTAGACATATCCTTGGTAACCCATTATAACACCAACACACAAATCACATTGAGATACAATGCATTATATTTTATAGTTATTACATGATGTTTTCATTGTGAGGATACTAAAATCTAGTATTAATTACTTTAAAATGACAAGATTGACACACATTTACCACACATGACTTAAGCACATAAACATGGTATTAACCTATCATTATATCACACCTATATGTTATCTTATGATTTTAAGCTTTTCATTCTATTATTACACACCTAAAATACCTTTTATTTGTTTCAAAATAGTTTAATATCCTACATAAACATCTCCAAACCTTCAATTCAATCCACATGTATAAAGGTCAGTTCTAATAGATCCAGTCAGTATCACCAGTTAATACTACCCTAATATAGTTGGTAAAAACCCTCTCCCAACTATATCTAATTTTAAAAATCAAACCTTTCCCTAGGGGCAACCCATCTACCTAGTACATTGGTGGCATGATAAATTACTCAATTGGACTCATATATATACAAATAAAAATTTCACTTAATAGGGGACTTGGAGCTTATTTGGTACACATATATACATTATTACACATTGAAAAAATCTTCCCTATTCCTCCTAAATTATGAATATATCACTAAGATCAGTCAAATCCAATTTTGAATCATTATAAGTCTAATTCAAAGTGACCACTTTCAAATATCAAATCCAAATCATTAATTGCATACATATAGCAAAGGAGCACAATTTCATAATCACAGTAGGTGGGAAAACTATGTATGGATTGATTTATCTCTTTAGAGTGTCAAATGTATAGGCAACAATCAATAATCAAATGGGGGTGATTAAGGTCAACTCATATCATTACACACACATTTTTATAAGTTTATATACCTCACAAGCACACCTAAGATTTCAAGGTGAAGGAGGTTGATATCTGGAGTTGTGTTTATCATCAGGGTTTGACATCACACATACAAAGATTATAGAGATAGACAAGGGTGACCATATGGTCCTCATTCCTCATTTACACACAAGTTATTACTTTCCAACATATATCAGTATTTACAGTTGATATTGACCCAAATTGATAGAATCGACCCTACACACAAAATACAGGTCCTCAACCAGATGAATCAAATGTTTGATTTAGTGTGTTTTTCATAGTTGAAATATAATAATAGTAAAATATTCAACTATAAAATCTAATTACTCATCCATGTGTTTTTCTAGGATTTTTAATTATTCAACTATAAAATGTTTGATTTCCCCATTAAAAATATAATAAATATTCACCTTTGGCCCTAACCTTATACATACCTACATTATTTCATCATATTCCATTCAATAAAGTTAACTCTTTTATCCCTCTAAGATGCAGTGATGGATTAAATGGGGCCCATATAGAGCATAACCAAATTCCTATAACTTCATCTAAAATGGATATAGAGAATGTTACTTCTTCTTTTGAGGATGAAATTATTCATGAATATGTTGAAATTGGTGATTATGTTGACATGCATCCATTAAAACATGATAATAAAGATAATCAAAATGAACATACTAATTAAAATAATTATGAAGGCCTAGATATAATTGATCCTAATGAACTTATTAGGGTAAATCCTAACCAAATTAAAATCTTTTTCCAAGTTTTTTAAAGGACTCAGTCAATATCCCAACTATGTGGGTAAAATATTCAAATTGTTCCTAGCATCTAAGGCCACACACCAAGTTAATCTTGTTGCATCTTAGACACAAAAATAATATCCCTTTACTATTGTCAACCAATCATCTCAATCTAGTACTTTCACCTTAGGTGTTTAAACATCTAATAGTGGCCCTATTCTTATGTCTACACCTCCAATTACATATGTGACATCCACCTAAAATTTGGGGCCAACACAAAGATTCTAAAAAATTTGATACTTATTCCTACACATGCAACCTTTACCACTCCTATGATGACTATGCATTTTCCATCACCAACCTTACTTATTAAATATGCCCTTGAGGAAACTATTTTAATTGTGCTTGCTCAAGTGTTAGAACTAAATCAAGGAGTTAGTCACTCCATTGATTCATAAACCTTGACTCATAACCCCTTATCCTTTATGTTAGAAGTTTACCTTTACTGATAGGCTTTGTAACTCAAAATATTACTCTATATGAAAGTAAAGGTAATCCAAATCAACATCTTAGATCATTCTAGGTAACATGCTTGGATTATGTGTAAAATGGAAAGTTATTGACCAAGCCATTTCCAAGAAGTCTCAAGGACTACACTTTATGATGGTTTTATGATCTGCCCTTATAATTATTAATAAAAATCAACCCTTTGATTGATCATTTTATAGCACATTTTTCCATCAACTTTGATGAGAAACTATCTCATGTGCAAATTTCTGGACTTCTAACGAACTAACCAATTACTTTAATTAATAAAATACTATGCTAACCAAGATTACTAATGTTATGGCCAATAATGAATTAAAATACATATTTGATAAAATATTACTTTCACCACTTTATGAGTCAATTGTCTTAAAGAGATTCAAGTCTTTTAATAAGTTATGTAATAGAGTAAAGGACAAATAAGTTAAGCTCATAGCCTTAAACAAACTAAAGTATACATCTAATACTATAACTAATTCAATAAAAAAGTTTCAAATAAAACCAAACTATAAAGTCAAACCAAATGATAACAATAATGAGGAAACTATTATAGTTAATTTAGTATCATAAACTACGAATTGACTAAAATTGACAACTCCACCAAAGAGGTAATTTTCAAGATTCCTATCACCTTTTCACATAATTTTACAAAATCTACTTGAGCGTAACCTTATCACTCTTCTTTCTCCACAAGAAATCAATCCAAATAGGCCTAAAATAAGGAACTATAACAATAAATCATATTGATAATATCATCATAGTGTAGGACATTATACAAATAGATTATTCAAATTGACACATAAGATACAATATATTATTGAAGACAACATTATCAAATTTAGCACCCTTACCGAGGAATATAAACCTTATAACAAAATAAATTATAATTTTAATATATTTAATTATCCTTTTCCAAAACATGATAAGTAGAGAATAATTATACTTCAAAAGTACACTATGCATACAATATGCATCCTCCACTTATGACATATGAGCACCAAATAGATGTGATAATTGGTAAAATTATCAATACTTTATTGTAACATCCTATGATCACATTTGAGGATAGTTATATTATCGATGATGATTTATATTTTCATGCATTATTCAAGGATCCTAACTTATACTCAACTATCTTGTTTGATAATGGGTCAAGTGAAAATGTTTGTACAATGACACTTATTCACTCCCTAGGGTACACACAAAATGATTAAAAAGATACATCAATGTCATATAATAGATTAATGGACATAAACATAATACCTTATGACACATATTAATACCTCTTTAAGTGGGATCTATCATACTAGCCACATCATCCTTAGTCCTATAAAGTAACAAGGTTTTTGACATGTTATTAAGATGCCCTTGGATGTAAAAACTTTGTGTAATACCATATATATTACACTATAATATGGTAGTTATAGTTACAGGTGTATGGCATGAGTACCCTTTACATTTATTAGTATCTCCTTCACAACCCCCACCACTATTGTGGTTGGTTAATACACCCATATAGGATCAGGATAAATAGTTGGTGATTACACATATGCAATATTATTTTATACACCTAGTTTAGAGGAAATTATGTGGTTCTACTATACAACCAAATATTATGTTACAATCGCATCAGCGAGTTAGTTAGGGATCATATATTCCATCATATCCTATAGAACATACTCAGTTATCACTATAGATAGTTTAGCATGTTCCATAGTAAACACATATAATATTATATGAGCCCTTAGCCATCTAGGTCTACCCATCATACACAATATTATATGATCAATAATCATTATATTTATTGTATGTCACGTGACTTCCTATCATATTATAACACATCCACATATAGTATCTTTTATCCATGACAAATGATCCTTACATTATTCAATACAAACACTTCCCATGGTCCTCCCATTTATGTAATCAATGTTTAGCCTTTCAAAATCTTAAATATTCCAAAAATATAAAAAAAAATTAAAAATGAAATCAATAAAATGAAAAAACATTAAAAATATTCAAAGAATAAAAATATAAGGACCTGAACATGACATGATTACTAAATTAAACTATTTAAATATGTTATTTATCACATGTTTGGTAAATTGCATATTATTTTCATACACGATGCATTTCATGTTATATGAGTGTGATGTGGGTCATACAAGTTACACACAGACATATAGATGTTATAATTTACTCAAACTAATGGCCATGTTAATATTGGGGGCATATTATTCCATAGGTTTTATTATTGCATATTATATATTTTTATAGCCTTCTACCATGTTGAGCTATCTAGATTGCTTACACATGTCATGTTAGTTACTCATATCTTAAACAATGCTACATGGATTTGCTATTATAATATGATGAGACATTGATACATATGGATGGTGTAGACTAGTTTACTTGTTTTATGATCCATTTTTGTTTTTAATATCTTGCATAATAGTTTACTTTTTTTTAATCTATTTTATGTGGTCCTTTAGCCTTGATTGTGAAATATTTATGCCCTTTGATGTGGCCACTGGCCTTGTTTTATGTGACATCTCTATGTCCCTTATTTTTTGAGAACTATATGTCCCTTACATGTGTCCCTTGGCCTTATTTGTTGTGACATCTTCTTGTCCCTTAGTTAATTCCTTTGGCCTTATGTATGACACTAACACTTGATATTGTTACATTTTTGTGCTTGTTGATATTGTGAATAATGAGTGATGCCATGATCCATATCATGCACTTTTATTGTGTAATTTTTTAAAATTATCTTACTAATATTTGATTCTTTGATACATCAATATATACATGAAACTTATATGCCATGCATCCTATATGATACATAAATGCATTGATTGTCATATACATTACTATGATGACATATTCTTCACATGTTCACATGATTATACATGATTTTATTTTTATACACGACATGATACAATCAACTTTTTTTTGAGATTAATGACTCAGGAAACATCTCTCATCTCAAAATGGGGGAAATATAGTGGGATTTTCATAGAGACATAAGCCTCCATGAGTAGAAAATTAGATAAGAGTATACATTTCAAATATTTAGAATGGTTCAAATATCATATGGTACAGTTACATGATAGATATTGGCACATTAATATAAATTATGGGGGCATATGCCATGCATATACACTCAATTTACATAGACTTGAGTACATATTCATACACATTTTGGTGCATATGCACATAGTTTATAGGAACATTAGTTATAGGTATCCACATACACATATATTTGAGATATTGGTTCTCAAATTTAGCATATATATACATAAAATTATATATTAGTTGGTAAAAATTTAAGGGTAATTATATTTATTCATATGCATATACACATTTTTAGATTTATAAGGCATGATACTAATTCATCCACATACGCAACAACATAGTTTACAGCTAAATGGAAAATTGTTGTCATTCCACTTCACACTTTTTAAATATGTGGTCATGATGGGGGCATGAATATTTTCATTATCTTTCAATCATGCATTTATTATACATTGAACAAACTTTAGTGCATTTGATTGAAACTATACAATCAAACATGTAGTCATGATGGGGACATGAAAATTATTCATTCTCTTTCGATCTTGCATTTTGTTTCATATGGAATGAACTTGAGCTAAATAGAGAGAAGCTATACAATTAAATTATATAAATCCATATGAAGTGGTTTATTCAATTTATTTTAGTGACCCTATCATGTGATTCTCTTTTTATTTACTATGTATCTACTCCCCACATTCATAAGGGTTGGGGCATGTTATCTTCCCAACCCAATGGCTTGCATAGCTATACAATTTTTTGGAAAAATCACCCAAAATATATGTATACTTCATCAAGGAAGCATAAGATTCTCCAATGCATCAATAAGGAAGCATCATATCCAACAATTTTTTATAGAAACATAATTTTCACCAACACATGTGTACTCCTTTACTCTTTAAATTTAAAAATAAACAATTTTGATTTAAAATTGTTAATCTATAGACATCGATTACACATGTTGGTTGTATGTTTTTATATCGAGTGACCTATGTAATTGGATCTTCGTACCAAATAAAAAGTGTTTCTACACACTCATGTACATATTTTCCTTTCATTCTAGAAATCCCATTACTAGAATAAATGTGGGGAATTTATAGATAATAAAATATAGTATTATGTACTTGAAAATAACAATCTTGACATGGATTTACCATGTATGACTTGTGTGTATAAACATGGTACTAATCTACCATTCTCTCACACTTACATGATATATTATGAATTTGACCCTTTCATTATGTTGTTACACACCTATAGGAAATTTTGTTTATTTCAAAATAGCTTAATATCCTACATAGACATCTCCAAACCTTAATTTTAATCCACATGTGCATAGGTCAATTCTATCATAACTGATCAATGTCACTAATCGATTTTAACATGATCTATTTGGTACTGACCATCTCTCGATAAAATTTTCAAAATAAAACCTTTCTTTAGTGTCAACACATCTACTTAGCATGTCAATGATATGAAAAATTACCTAATTGACTCATATATATAAAAAATCAAGGTCTTACTTAAAAAGGGACTTGGAATTTATCTGCTACACATCTATACACTATTACACATTGAGATAATTTGCATGATTCTTCCCAAATTATGGATCTATCACTAAGATCAGTCATAACATAAGTTTGAATAATTTCAAATCCAATTCAAAGTGAGCATTGTCAGTTATTAAATCCAAATCATTAGTTGCATATATATAAAAGGATCAAAATTACACAATCACACTAGGTGGTAGAAATAATTGTGGCTTGATATCCCCACTAAAAGTATTATAAACATGTAGGCATTGGTCAATCATCAAATTGGGATGAATGAGATTATCTTAAGCCATTAAACTCTCATATTTTTCAAAAATTTATATCCCTCATAATCCCACCTATGGTTTCAAGGTAAGGAGGTTGATTTAAGGAGTTATGTGCATCACCAAGATTCAACATCACACATACAGAGACTTTAGATACAAGTGAATGTGATCATTAGTTATAATAGTGTTGATAGTTGAAAATGTAGCATCGACTAATTTATCTTTTCTCCTATTGTGAAGGTCAAGTTGGAATCATACCAATCTAATTATATGGACCTAAGGTTAAAAAATTAGCACAGATGTGTAAAAGGGTATTTTAAAAGGTTGAGTATGTGAGGTTTAAATAAAACTAAGGACTTGACTATATTTTGGCCAATTATTATTACTTCAAGTAAAAGATAATTATCAAAATATCTAAGATATAATATACATCAGACTACATCAAGACATCCAAAAAAGTTAATGAATATAGTAATTATCAATCTTTTAAATTCAAGTAACTAAATACTTAATTTCAAATTTTATTCTATATTAGTAATCTCCAACAAAGTAATGCCTATGGAAGAGGAAAATATCTTAGAGGACTATATGTTATGAATAAATAATCACATTTCTCTATGTGAGAAAAATATTTTTATGACCACTTTCCTTATTCAGAATTTAATTTTATGTATGACTCATAAGAGATTGAAGCATATGGAACCAAGGAAAAAAAAAATAATAATAATAAAGGAACTAACTAAAGAAAACAAAACTATAAATAACAAGATAAAGAATGAAATTAATATTAGAGATCAATAGAATTCTAAATTAGTGAATTAGGAGATTATTAGTTACAAAGTTAAAATAATGTCAAAACTGAGAAAGCTTATAAAGAAAGGAAAATCTAAAATGAAAGAAAGAAAGAGAATTAACTAAATAAAAACAAGAATGTGATAAAAACATTCAGACTAACAAAGATAATATAAATAAAAATAATTTAATCAAATAAATAAGTACAAAGAAAGGGAATCTAAACTAAATGAAAGGAAAACTATAAAAGAGTAACATAATGAACGTAAAAAGTGAATGTATTTGAAAAGTAAATGATTTTTATTGAGATAAAATTAAAACTTTATAACTAATTTAAATAATTATTAACTTATCAAATTGTCGTACAATGTGTGAAGTATCATACATTATTCAGGAAAATTACAAATGTAAACCATTAATATGAGTATATTATTCTATAGACATAAAAAATGTTAAGAATCTTGGTAATATTCAAATAATAAGTCTAAAAATCAAATAACTAACCTAGATATACCTAATTTTATTATACAATATACTTCATCATCAAAGAATGTGTTGTTTCATGTTATTGTAACAAAACTTGATCTCATAAATTTATCTTAGAATAAAAAGTGTAGTATGAGAGTTGAACTAGAATATTTCTTTTACCTATGTACGATTCTCTTTTTTTAATGATGTCTTCATGTCCTTTTAATGTTTCATTTTAGAAGTCAATTATATTTTTTAGTTGTAACTAACATTTAGTTAACTTAAAATAAAGTTTACTAACTTTATTAAGTTAAATTATTTAATTAGACTTTTATAAATAATTTCTTAATGTGAAATTATTAATGTTTAACATGAATTTTTCAAGGCTTAGGTCACAAAAGTTTAATAAGACAAAAAAACTCTCTAATCGGTGGGGACCCACTTAGAAACTTAATTAATTAGTAATAAAAATTATTATGCAAAGAAAATAATCGTAATTGATCAATATAAAGTTATTGATCCTTATAAATTATCAAATTAATCAATTTTTATATTTTAGAAATGATAAAACAATAAATTCAACATTTTTCCATTTATTACCAATGCAAATAAAATGTTAATTGATGAACTAGTACTGAGAAACATATTGAAATCACGTATTTTATGTAATTAATTAAACTAAAGTATCATCTCAAAACATAAAAAAATGAAGAAACAACCATGATCCACATGAATCTACCAAAAAAAATAACCATTATCCAAATAAAAATACTAATGAAAAATATCAATAAAGTTGTAAATAGTATGAATGAAACCAAAAAATACCTAGTTTTGAAGTCAATTATCAGTCAACAAATAAAATAATGCTCATTATCTAAAACCAAGCCAATTAGAGATGCCTTATATTCATTTTAATACCCATTAGACTCAAAAGGTGTCATAGATAACTCCACTCTAGTGATGCCTCTGTATTCATTATCCACCTCTAAATTGATCCTCTTGAGAACATGTGTTACCAAAGGTAGGGGTGAATGGATATAGTGCGTTTGAAACAAAACTAAGAAATGTTATCAGGAATAATGACAATAAGAGCATGAGTAGTATTTTAATATACTATCTCAACATTTTTTGGAATAGGACCAACATGTGTAATAGGCATTTCATTGTGTGTGGTCAACATCGAAGGGGTTGTCAAACTACATTCAATTAGTTTTGATTGCCAGTTACCCTTGTAAGGACCTCTCCTACCATTAGGAGTAAAATTATCCCTAGGAGACATATTCAAAACATCTCATAAATTAGGGTCATGTGCATAAAAGTTCATATTGACATGAATTTCATGATTGAAACTTTGTGTACATGTACAAGCATCCCTTCCAGCCCTATAATATTTGCCTTGATAATTACCTAGAACATGAAACTCATTATATTTTTGTCAGTTACCTCTACCCCATACATTAATTTTTTCATAACTTTGAGATCTATGACTCAAACCCAACATCTTATCTATATATAATGAAAAAAGATAATATATGAGATATTTTATTTCATTACTATAGAGTCAACATTTTCAGAATGTAATAAATTTGTATAAGTCAAATACAATTGGATATTATATGATAAATCATATGTATGAAAATTATTTGATATGAAAAACCAATTTGAACCCAAATACAAAAGGCATTATAACTTAAACCTTCTTCAAAATCTTTAGAGTCATTTACTGATAATCACTTAATCAAATTATGTAAAAATTGTCACACTTATCTCAAAACTTATAAAACATGGTTTAAAAAATTCATTCAAAACATTTGTATTATTGTTTATATAAAACTTTCAATTTTATAAAATAAATACAAAAATTTTAATAAATTGATGAAGACAAATGCACAATTTTGTATTTTATAGATAATTGAAAGGGTTTAATCATCTTATATCACTTCAACATTTTGTAAACTATGCATGCATATAAATTATTTCCATTCTAAGGTTTTGTAAAATTTTGATAAAAGAATGATCATTATATCATAAATATTTTTGGGTTTAAAAACCACAACTTAGTGGATGCAAAATGTAAAACTCTGCATTTTGAAAAAAAAAATTGAATATATTCATTATATGTTATTTATATGCAAATTAGTTGTAGAAATAAAACTAGTTTAAACTTACATAAAAAATTTAAAGAAGACAAAATATCAAAATAGGAATCAAATAACAATCAAAACCATCTATTTTTTTGGTATGAACAACTTACATGAGATTTCAAACTATCATTATTCTTTCTATTCCATCGATTCAAATCTTACTTAGAGAGGTGTTATTTAAATAATCAATATGGTATAAATTGAACCTTATACCTTCCAAATCCATTATTTTTTCAAGAAGTTTTCAACATTCATATGAACAACTAGAACCTTTTTATAATAAAATAAAATATCCATATAAAACTTATTAACGTATTTATTTACAAACCAAATATAATAGTTTAGTTCTAAACTATTATTCTAACAAAACCCCTCAAAATAAATTCAAATATGCATATAGAATTTCAAAATTATTAAGAAATATTATGTGAAAATTTTAAAATTTGTATATTAGGCGAACTATCAAGAGCTCAAAAAACATTTCATCATTTACATGTAATTAAATGTATCATGCTAAGTACAAATACTATAATAAAAAATACAAACTCTAAGTGCAACAATACATCAAAACTAATTGTAAAATGTCATGCAAAACCCAAAAATGAAATGACATGGTGTATCAAAACTTAACATTAAATGTAACCATTATTATTTAAGTCATGAACTAAGTGTAAACTACCATGACAGTGACTATGTTTCACCAAACATAATTACCATGCAATACTCAAATACAAGTGCATGTGTTGTAACAATACCTCAAAACACTGAAAGCAACTATATATCAAGATTATCAACTGTCATTTATTAAAATATAAAATTGAGTGCAAGGGCCATGCAAAACTAAGAGTGAGTGAAAATTGAGCCAAAATCCATGAGTGACTGTAAATGGATTATCAAAAACTAATACTGAGTGAAATAATTGCACCATAAATAATACAAGAGCATGCATGAATTTATTTGAAATAAAATAATAATGTTCTAACTCAACCAAGAATGATACAAATTTGTTTATCTTAACATAGTATAATTATATCACATTCAAGAGATTAATTATTAAAAAAAATGTATGACTCCTATTTGTAGACAAAATCGTATTTAATATTTCCATTTCAACAAATATTTCAAACTAAAGATCAAAATAATACACTATCTCATTTAATTATTTCAAAATGACAAATAAAATACTGATATTTTATAGATAAAGCAAACTCATACCTCTATATGAACTCAAAATTCCCAACAAAGCTAAAAAACCATGTCAACCTACTTAAAAATAGCATACAAATTGTATATAAAGAAAAACTTTAACTTTTTGTTGCCAACAAAATCATCAAATGTAAGACTAATAGAGTTTGGCTTCTGCAAATAAGCTTTTTGAATGATGAAAATGACCAAATAAAAAAAACTAACTACTTATACCTTATTTAGAGGCCAAATTAAATGTGGGTGTGATTTATAGCTAGCCAAGTAAACTTTACACATTTGAAAGCATGGTAGTGACCAAAAAATTCTATTAAATTTTACCTCGATTCTTCAATGCCATAAATTAGTTATGCTACCAAACTTCATGCTATCACCTTTATCCATCATCCAAACTTGTCGCCAACAAAATTGCCTCTAATTTTATAATTAAAAAATCAAATTAATATGAGTTGAAATATTTTTGATGAGATAAGATATCTGATAAATCTCCAAACATTTAATACATTTTTCATCAAATCATCATAATTGTCTTAGTTAAATAAAACTTTAGGTTGATACTACATACTATGTCATTCTAAGTAACATATTAATGTTACACGTTGAATAATTTTTTTTATGTTTTACTCAAAATGGCATATTAATTTCATTTTATTGACCATATTTAAACCATGTTTTCCCATAGTGGCACATAAACAATTTTGAATCGACCAACAAATCTCAAACTATAACCTTAGGAAAGGTATAATCAACATAGATTTTAATAGTATAACATGAATATGGGTTTAAATTAGATAAATGAATACTATAAATTAATGTATTTATAATAATAGTTAACTAATATTACTATCTAAACCATAATAGCTCCTAAAAACTCTAAAAAATCCCAAAGACTATCACAAGCACACCAAAACAATATCATATATGATTAAGTACCAAACTTTTTTGTTACAATGTACATTGACTAAGACAAATTCTTCCAAAATGAAAATGTATATACAAATGAAACCCATGTTCCCACCAATGTGACTTCATGAAATATGTTACATAAACCAATAATGTTACTCTAATAGTCACTATTTTAACTTTGAGCAATCATGTTAACCTTATAAGCACATGTACTAAAAACAGCAGACTACATTTGTTATTTAACTGAGTAGGATAATGAAGACTTTACAATCACAATAGAAATAATAAAAAATGAAATTCAACATATAATCAAAGATGTAAGATAATAATCAAGCATTAAATTTGGCCTCACTATGAAAAACTTCATATATGTTACAATAGTTTTTAATAAGGTAAGATTACATTATTTTGAAATTTTTTATCTAGGGTATTTTAAATCTGTCATAACACTCATGACTTTGCTACCCAATTTTATGTATGAGAGTGGGCTGAAATGAAGATTTCAAATTTTAAAACTTATGAGTGAAATCTAGGTAAATTGTTTCCTAAGCAGCTAAGAGCAAACCCATTTAAATATTTTTCACAATAAGCAATGATTTTTTAGCCTAACATGGCATGAAGAATAAGAAATAAAATACTAAGAAGTTTGGGTTGTATAACAATTAGTACAATAGTCTAAAATATTAAATGTAAAATCAACTGATGCTATGAAAATATGTTTTATAGTATCATTAATTAATAAGACAATTTATTTTAAGAAACAAAGAGATTTAAATTTCATAAACGAGAGATACTTACAGTCATATGAAGAATCATATACATTTTATAGTATGAAAAATACTTCAAAATTGTAGATAAAATTGTGATATTTCACAAAATATAATAAAACAAAAGATAAAAGCAAAAAAAAATGAACAAACACAAAAACAAAACAACAAGAAAATAAAAGAATCCAAAATGAGAAAAGATAAGAGAAAAAATCATAGAATATTTTAATGTGATAGTTTTTAACCATATGACATAGCCAATTATCATCTAAATATTGTAAATGGAAAGCATTTTGACCAAGTAAAATAGCAATTTTATATGGTCCTAATCATAAATAATAAAACTTATGATGCTTTTCAAGATATTCATGAGCCTTATCTCAATATTAAAATAGGTCACCAACATTAAATGTTTTCTTGGAGACCTTGTCAAAAAAAAAATCTTTGGTTTTTTTAGGTTTTTCTAAGACAATAGTTTTTGTTTCATCTAAATCTAGTAAATAGATTTATCTTTGTTGTATAGGATTTGAGTCTTCAGAAGTATATGTTGATGTTATTTTTGTATAAATAATTTAAAGTCAAATAAGCATAGTGTATTAAAAACCATGGGCTAACATAAAGCGTGAATACCCAATTGCATCTTTGACTTTAGTACAAACAGTCCATAAAGCTTAAAAAAATAATGTGTCACTTCCTTTTATTTTCAATTTTTTTTTTCATGATTGAGATCATATTTTGTTATTTGACTCAATTTTTCCATTACCCTAAGGATAATATTTAGATGAGTGACTATAAATTATTAAATAATGTCATAGAAGAAAACTTTTGCTTGGTAATGAGAGTTAAGGGGGCCCTCTCTCATTTATTAATCAAAACCAATGATTACAAAAAGGAAAAAATAGCTTAGGAGAAACCAAAAAATAAACCAGGAACAAAAACCTACAACCTAATTAAAGATGTCAACAACAAACCAATCCAACAAGCAACAACCTAAATTAAAAGGCCCATAAACAAGCCTACCAAAAATCCACCACCTAACAACCAACCCTGGCCCCACATGGCCAACCCATAACCCAAAGAACACTTGATCCCCATCATGGTGACTGAGCCTAACTACCACATCCACTTGACACATCTACCACCACCATATCACCACTTGTAGATAGACTTTGCAACCTTAATTCCCTAGGATCTTGCATACACTCAATCACAACCACATCTACTACCTTCAACACCTCAACTAGCCTACCCATACTGCCATCTCAACCATGACTACCACCTTGCCTTCCATAAGTGTTATGCTCCATCAAATGACCACCCAAACTAGGTATTATAATACATCCTCCATGAAGCCATCATAACACTAGTAAATGCATGTCACCATCTCACCTCCCACAAAAATTTCCTCTTTAGCTACATATTAACAAGGAAAGTTCATTTTCATCATATAAAATTGTCACACCAAAATCTTCATTGTTGATATTTCCCTACTTGAATTCTAAAGATCCATCACAATAACCAATGATGCCATAAGATATTTACATACTTGAATATCTAGAACCAAAATAAAACCCCTCACTAGAGATGGATAATAGAGCACTACTTGAATACATTCTATAAATCCTAACACTATAATGTAATGTTACTCTAGCTCACAGAAAGTTGATAAAGGAATTATCCCTAAGAAATCATTTCATGATAACATCAATGATAATGGGCCAGTTCTATGAAAATAATCCATAGCTCTTGTCAACCCTACTTAAAAAAGGTCTCACAAACCATTTTTTAATATCATGAACTTGCACTTTATCCCCTAGGGCTAGTAGTAGATTATCTACAAGCATGGATGACATTTCAAAGTTGACATTTGCTTAACATGAATTCTCCAAATAAACCATGCCTATGAGCTCCTTGACTGCTCCCAACACCACCCCTAATTGGATGAGAAAGACCTTATTGATATATGAATCAATAACTCACCCCTCAAAATCCATTTCCTTTTTTACGGTGGTTAGTCAAATGAGAGGTGTGCTCAAAGCACACGACAACATTTCTTCCATCACAACACATATTACATGCAATTCACCTCACTCACCACCTACCTCAATCACCTTAACACACCATCCAAACTACTTAGTGCTTTTATAATGTGAAATAAGTAGTTTGTATCCCCATCCCAAGTAAATATCTTAAACATATGCAAACCACCCCATCAATAACCAAATGACACTACTACTAAATCTCAATACATACCAATAAATACACATGACCACATCCAATGTTTAAAACATCTAAGTAAATTATCAAAGGTCTATCTCCCTATTTTTAATATTGGGCTAAGACTTCCAAGTGTTATCCATGATTAAATCCTCTTAATGGTCAATTCCCCTATTAACCAAGTAATCCATGGTGATATTGATCTCCTTTAAGTAATGGGAGGCCTCCCATACTAAGATGAAATTAATTACCCCCAACATTTATGTAATATGTTATCAATATTACAAGCTCTCACCTTAAGATTCGATGGGCCACTAATTAGAACCATCAAGTCCCCTTTGATGATTAGCTTCTAAACTCTACAATAAGTTGTTAAGCTCAACCCTAATACAAGAGTGAAAGCCTTTTCCTCATTACCAATCCCATCCATAAGCTTCATAGAGACAAATCAAATAAGGGACCCTACATAGTCTCTAATTTCACATTTGGCACCTAAGTCCCCTAGATTCCCCCTCACCACCCCATTAAATTTTAAATTTGAACATTCATGGCATTGGATGACACCAGTCCTAATTATCTTCCCACATATGGTTTGTAACTAATGTGATTGACCCATTAACAAGGGGAACTTTCAAAAACTTCCAAGATGCAAAAATTTAGGTATCCGAATCTATTAACCTCCCACTAATTATTTTGGCATGTTGATAACTAATTTTTGAGATCACCACTTCTACCTTATGAATAACAGTAATCCTAAAATTATCCTTACCTTCTAAAATCCACAAATTTCATTCCTTCTAAATCATCTAGATCAGAATAGCTATCGAAACTAGCTATAAGCATGAAAAGGTATCCCTATGCTTACTCACCTACTAGGATGAAAATTTCAAGATCAAATAATCCATCCATGCCAACCTCCAGCCTAGCTTACCATAAATCCACACCAAGTAAAATGTTACAAAAGGATAAGAAAACAAAATATGGTTTGCATCTTCTTCAATTCAGAATAATGGGGGAGAATGTGAAGGCTCAATCACTCCAATTTTTTGAATCCTAAAAATAATTATAATTCTACCTTAAATGGCCAACCATGTGAATGCCCCTAACTTTGAAAGCATAAATTTGTTCCAACAAAGGTATTTATCCTAAGAAAAGTGCAGCTCAACTTGTTTGACCATATTATAACACAAATTCACTGAGTAAATACCCATCTTGTCTCCCTTCCATTGAAGATCATCATTAGAATTATTAATGAAAACCTTCCTTTTGGACAAAATCCCCCTCAACATATTATGTTGATATGTTAGAACTGGGAGATGACCACTCTCCCTCCATTTCCATCTCTCCAAGTTAGCCCACATATAAACATTTAGATGATCACAGACCTTACCACCCCACACATATATCAAAATGTCTCTATCATTTTCCAATCTTAGAATATCTTGAAGTGGTTAGTACCTATTCCATGAGTCACTCTAGAACTTAGTATTCCAACCATTATTGATCACCCAAGAGACATGATCTTTTATAATTCCCTAACACTTCCAAAAAATTTAACAGATGGGAACCAGGTGGTGGATTATCAACCATCACAATATTTGAACTATAAATCTTCCCAAAATACTTTAGATGTAACAACTTGTTCAAAATTTGTTGGTCTGTGAGACCATTCCCCATATAATTTTTGCCCCAAGTGTTAGATTGTTCACATGTAGTCTCTTAACCCTTGCTCCACCTTCCTCTTGAGACAAACACACTAAATCCACTTTAGCAATGAGATTTTATTCTAATCACATGAGCATTTCCAAAATAATTCCTTCATGATATGGTTAAGTGGCTTAATCCCCTTAATAGGTGGGTGCAACATCAACATAACATAGATATGTAATGTACTTGGGATGGACATGATCAAGGTCATCTAGTTAGCCAAAGACATCTAGTACCCTTTCCAAGTCGATAGATAATATTTAAAGGCATTGATCAAATTTTCACACATAGATGCCTTACCAACACCTATAAATAATGGGACTCCAAAATACTTAGCTGGACACTTATTGACTTTGAAACCCAAAATACAGATAATCTTAAATTATGACACTCTTGATCATTTAAATAAAATAAATTTAAACTTAACAAAATTAACTAATTGACTAGAGGCATCCTCATATTCTAGAATAATATGCTTGAAGGTCCCAACCTCATGCTCTGAGGTATCCCCAAATAAGAGCATGTCATCCAAAAAAATTTGGTTTGTAAGATTTTCCATACCTTCTTTAACTTTAATACCTTTTAGTGAACCTACTGAGAAAGCTCCCATCATCACCTTTCCTAGATATTCACCATGATAATGAAGAGAAAGAGGGATATAGATCCCCCTATCATAATCCTAGCAATGCATCTAAGAACCTAGTTGGCTTTTCATTAATCAAAATCAAAAATTTGGGGGATGAAATATAGTTAAACACCTAATTACATCACTTCTTATCAAACCCAAAATTT
This sequence comes from Torreya grandis, assembly GCA_037957365.1. Classification (NCBI taxonomy): domain Eukaryota; kingdom Viridiplantae; phylum Streptophyta; class Pinopsida; order Cupressales; family Taxaceae; genus Torreya; species Torreya grandis. The sequence goes on from JARHVA010001650.1 coordinate 3,177,002, forward strand.
TCCAAGGTCTTGATTAGAAAGTGCTAGCTAACCATGTTATAGGCTTTATTAATGTCCAATTTCAAAATCATACCTTTTCTATAATTACAGGCAAGTGAGTGAAAAATATCATGCATGATAATAATGTCATCTTGAATACTCCTACATAGAATGAACTCCCCTTTCTCCATATATATGAGAGGCTCTAAGAGGAGTTTAAACCTAAAGATATTGCCTTGGAAATTATTCTATACATCATGTTATAGAGGGATATTAGCCTAAATTCCTTGAAATTAAATTTCCTTTATCCTTTAGGAATGAGGGTAATGAATGTATAGTTAATGTCTAGATACACTTTCTATTTGCACTTTGACTCCACCATTCCCATAATATCTTCCTCCAAAATCTAGCAAAACTCCTAGAAAAATGCCACCAAAAAACCATTTAGGCAAGGCACTTTGTCCTTGAACATCACTTCCCTAATTTCCTTCTTTATGAATGGGCCAATAATCTAGATTTTTCTTGGTTTGTGATGACTAATGTAATACCTTCTAGATTCTTAGATTGTGCATCCAAGTTTGAAGCATCATCACAAGCCAACAAATCCTAAAACCAACGAATTGCTTCCACTCTAATTTGAGAATTGGTCTCTAGGACATGCCCATACCTTCCCTTAACATAAGGGATTTGGTTTTCCATCCTCCTCACCCTGGTAGATTTTTGAAATAAATGGGTGTTTTTGTCCCCCTATTTAATCCATAATTCTCTTAAGTTTTGGTGCCAAAATATCTCCCCCCCAACCATTAGTTTATCGAACTCAAAGAGTAATATCTTCTCTCTATAAAAAGTGTTTAAATCCATCCATATAATAAATACCACCTAATTGATGGCTTCTAACTTGGCTTCAACCCTTGTAATTTCTTGAAATATATTTTTGAAAGTCTCCTTATTCTAAGATCTAAGGTAAGATTTCACAAAATATAACTTCTTGTTGATCCTATACATTTTTAAGTAGCCTTGATGAGAGACAGGTTCTACCACAATGTAACTAACTCATGAATATGCAAATCCATAAGCCACATAAGCTCAAAATTGAAGGGACATTTTAGATCAGCCCCATCCTCAATAATCTTGAGATACAAAAGCACATAATTTGATCCATAAATTGTCAAGATGTTTTTTCCATAACTTAATCAAAGTCTAAATAAATTAGAGAGACCAATAATCAATTCAAACATTCATAAATATTATAAAACCTTCCCTACCTATTATTCTAGGATAATAAATCATTCTTGGGGATTATATCTAAAAGTCTAGTTAAATAAATGAACTTAGAAAAGTCCTTTTGGGATTCAGACTCCCTCCCCACACCTCCTCCTTATCAGATCTAGATAAGATGGCATTGAAGTCTCCCCCAACCACACATCATTATCCATTAATACCTACTCACTATCATTGGATCTCTTCCCAATACTGAGTCTAAATATTAATTGAGTTGGGACCATAGACAAGCAAAATTAGTTACCTCACATAACTACCAATTATTCCTAATACTACACACTTCAACTCCTATTTTGTAAGGGGAACACACAATATCCAAACCACTAGATGCCCTAAATGACTCGATAAAAAGACCTTCTCAATGACTCCACCCTTTTGACATCAACTCCTAAGCCTTCACCTTACTCAACTTGGTTTCCTAAAAAATAAACACATCAAACCATAGACTCATCAATTGTCACCCAACTAGATGACATTTTTTAGGGGTGTTTAATCCCTTAACATTATAAGAAATAATTTTAATTATGCTAGCAAGAGGTGATCCTCCCCTCACCTTTCTAAAATAAAAAATCTCTCTATGGAGGCTTGAGCACCTATCATCACTTTTTCCTCTATAATATCCTTTGTAATGTCCTTTGACTTCTTCCTACCCCTCTTCTTAAGAGGATTGTAGTTATGTTGTGATAATTTTCCAATATTTTAGGCCAAAGAGAGAATGACTATAGATTTTAAATCCTACTCCTCCTTCTCATCTTCTAGTAAATATTTAGTAAGTGGGTAAAGATGAATTTTAACCACTAAACCTAATGACACACCTCTAATTTCTAACCCTTCATCATCTACTGTCATACCAACCTCCCCCCTTGAGGTAAATATGGTAGTGATATTTTTGGATTTTGTCAAGATAAACTTACATTCATTTAGCATTGAATATGGAGACAAAGATGATCCCCCTTCTAGCATATCCTTAAGAGTCTCAATGGCTTCAATATTTATGACTGGTTGGTCCCCAACCCTCGAACCATTTCCCATGCCTCCACATCACTAGATAAATGATTTAGACTATGGGTTTAACTTAGTTATCCAAACCCATACCCATGTCTTCCCCATATAACTAATGGTCCCCTATAAAAAATCTTTTTTAATGTGGCCAACCTTATGACACTTAAATTAGTGGAATGTTGTCCTTTTCAAATTAATCTTCGACTCCCATAACCTTCTTTACAACCTTATATAAATAGTGTCTAAGATAGCCTCCTAAATATCTATAAAAATTTAAATCTAAGCATATGAAGATATTACCCCTTTGATGGCAATAAGATCCACCTTAATAAATTCTCCTAATAGCACTCCTAAACATCTAAGGTAGTCTTCAATCTAGTATTCTATAGGGAGGCCATAAAAATGTATCCAAATTAGGAACCTCCCTTTCCTCATAGAATGGGGATCAAATTTGGGGAACCATTATTAAATCCAAAGTCCTTCTCCATCCAATAACCATGGTCCCCCTTCTAAGATATCTAACTTTCTTCTATGAGATGGAAACATAGCTACAAATAAGCCTTTAGGGATAAAGCTAAGCCCAATATTCGACCCCCATTTGTTCCTAATCTAGCCTTCCATATAACTAATGGCTATCCATTTACTGATAAATTTTCCAATCAAACCCAACTATTTCCTCATCTAGATACTATTTGAGATTATTTTGCTCTCAAATAAAATATATTTCACCACCTGATCCCCTTTTTTCTAAGGGAACAAGTGACTAAACACTTGGTTTAAAGGGATATCTACAAGGTGGGTCTTAGATGAAAAAATTATCCATTATTTAGAGTGCCTTACACATGTTCTTGCATCAATATTCATACATCCATGTCCTCTAAAGTGAGAATGGTATAATAAGGGTTTCCCTTCTACCAAAGGTCCCTCTAAGTCTCCCTCTAACCAGTTACCTTCCTCCCAATCCTCCTACACTTCCTAAATATCATGATGGACTTCTCATTTACATGTTACCTTTGATCAAAAATCTAACTCAATCATAGATCACCCACACTCTATCCTTTACTCCCTGGCTCATGTCATCATCCCAATAATGTCCTATAAGTTATAATTATTCTTATAAAATAAATCAAGGATCTTTATCATAATAATTTCATAAGGAACTCCAAATTGAGATAAAATATTTTTTTCAAAGAAAGTAATAATCTCTAAAGTATTATCAAATAAGAAACCATATACTCGTGTGATGGTGAATGAAAATGATGTCAAGGGAATTAAGGTATATGGTGGTATTAGGATCTCCAAGATTGATAATAGTAATAGGGATGATAATAGTGATAGGATAGACCTTAGAGAGGAGATTGACATTGATGGTAGGTAGAGGAGTAGAATTTATAGATTATGGGCACCCCAGTGAAGGTTAGGGTTTATAGATGGTAAATATTTGCAAGGAAGGAGGGTAAAAGATTTGGACACATCTTTGGTAGGATTAAAAAATTATGGCAGCTTGGGGAGATCCCCAAGTGTTAGAGTAGGGTTAAATCTAGTCGGAAGACTAATAACCAATGAGAGTACATATTTGATCAAGACCTTGGTATTTTTAGATTACAATAATTCCATCATTCCATATCATTTATGTGGGTATTTTTATAAAGAGAATATTTTTCACTTTGAACCTAATCTCTCACCCCAACTAGTGGATAGGTTTTCTCTCTATTTTATTGATATTCTTAGAAGTGATGCAAGAGAAAATGTGGATACCTTTTGTCCAGAGGTGAGGAGTGAAATAATATGGAATTATTAGCCTGATTGTGAACATACATTCTTTTTGGATGTTCTTCTAATGTTTTCCAATGATGCCCCTATTTTTAAGATCAATGATGTGTCTATTTCAATATTATATTTGGAGGTCGGTTGCAAATCCCTAATTTACAAGTGTATGGGGAAGCATACCTCTTTGGAGGATCTCTCCCTATAGTTTAAAGAAGTTTGTCCTAAATATACTGAGGTTAAACTTTATTTGATTTCAAATAGGTTTTTGTATAATTATTTTTCAATTAGTGGAGGAAAAGAAATAAATGTGGAATAATGAACCTTGGTTTGTTGGAAAAGAGGTTGTGTTTATGTGCACTTAGGCCCCTATTTTATTATGTTGTAATAGTGATTATGAAATCTTGATCTTGGTTCAGATTACATAACCTACCTATAGCATTTAAATATCTCAGGGTACTTCAATAGTTGGTTAATAATTTGGGTGCTTTTGTCAAATGTGATTAGGACTTGGTTCCATGATAGCAATTTTTTAGACTTTGTATTTTGGATAATTTTTCTAAACCCTTCTTCCACTTTGTCAAAATTTGGTCCTCTCACAGCTCATGGAATTAATTTATTAATTATGAAGGGATACCATTTATATTCTTCAAGTTTAATCATCATGTTCATAAAGTGGTAGTTTATCCAAAGAAATCTAGATAAAATTTGGGCTCTTCATTTTTGATGAAATGGGTAAGAAATATTGGTTTCCATAATCTTAATCTTGTGAGTATATTTTTGAAACTCAATTATTCCTATTTTAATTCATCAGAGAATGGATTTCATTCTCTAAAACTTGTTTAAGGACCGACTAGTTAAGATTGGATATTCTTCTTGAGTTATTGTTCAAGAATCACTTGTTCTCTAGTAAAGGGTTTAAAATAAGCTTTGATGGATCCTCTAGCTATGAAGATCACTTTTTGTATTATAAGCCAAAGTGGCATTGATCTACAAATAAATCTTATCTTGAAGAAGATAAATCACACTATCCCTTTCGGTCATTGGTACATTTAGATAATCAGGGTCGTGACCAACATAGATCTACTAGACCTAACTAAGGGGTCTCTTCCACAAAGTATCACTAGAGAGGGTTCCAAAACCTCTAGTCAAGTAATACCACATAATAACCCTAGCTAGGTCCTATGGTTTATAACAAAGTAAATGATAAAGTAAAGTAAATCTAATGTAGTGTTTACCAAAGCTTGTGGCACAAATGAGGATAATAAACATAAAACTAAACATTCAAAGAAGAAATATACTCAAGTCAATGCAAAGTTAATCCTAATTCATGGAGAGAGAAATATATTCATAAGCTAACACATACAAATATATCTACTAATAAAGAGGAGAAAAAATAAGGAATAATTACCTTAAATATGAACCCATCGATCCTCAATCTCTCCCTTGGCCAATGGTGCTTTGCAAGAGGTTGTTGTGGCTCATAAGGATAACAAAGATAGGTGAGCTCTAATCTACATGACTTTTCATGTGCATCCAAAATACTTTTCCCACAAGATAATATTTTTCTCTCTAAAATAAGTATGAAACCCTAAACAATGACTCTGCAAGTAGAATGGTGGATAAACATATGCATAAATAAATGATTATTTCTATCTCTCTCTAATGAAAATGTTGAAAAGGCTTTTAGCCAACATAGTCAGCCCAATCAACCTAGTTCTTTGGAAAATAAAGTAGTTAGGTCCTAGACTAATTCAGTTAGGTCAGCTTAGTCCCATAACATGATCAACTATAATAATAGATGTGGCTCATTCCATTGTGTTTGATGGATGACAAAAAGAGGTTTTGGCTTAGTTAGGGGCTATTTAAGGTAGTGAATTACTTGGAGGAGTGTGTAATGGAGGTGTCAAAGCTTAGGGAAACATATAAAATAGGTTTGTGTTGGTCTCAAGTGGTGGTATAAGGAATAATAATATTGAAAAGCACCAATGGTCTGCCAACCTCTTTCCTAACGTACCCTTAAGGCATGCACTCAAATAAATTAAGACTCGATGGGTTCCTAAAAGAAAAGAAAGCATCATTAGTTTATAAAGTTTTGAAAATATTATGTTTATACATATTTCCCATTTGAATCTCATCATGTGTCATGTAGTTTCAATATGGGATGGTGCTTTGGGAAAAGAACACAATAACAAACAACGCTAAGCTAAATAAATAGTAGTATTTTGAAGCATAAAATAATTAAAATTAAATTTCTAAAAGGAAATAACTAAAATAAACAAGTAATATATGTGTACCTTGACTTATCTTTATCATTGAATGCTTGTTTATTATGTTTGGAGTTTTGATTGTGGATAGTGTAGAGACTACTTTGGACAAACCCTAAGGATATAAAATTTAAAGAGAAAAAACAAACAAACATAAGAAAGCCAAGATAATTGAAATGTGTAGGCATGACATACTTGGAATTCTGGTCAGTTATGGTGATAAATGCTAAGTTAGGATGAAATAACCAAGCCAAAATTCAGAGTCAATTGGGTAACCAAAAATCCAAGGCTACTAAATGACCAAAATACTCAAACAGGTATACCTTGAGAAAGAAATGATAACAAACCAAATAAAACTAAGGATACAAAAAAAATTAAAATCTAACATCAATGTGAAATAAATAACAAACCTTAGTTGAATAAAGATGGGCAAGAAATTTTAAAACTAAATTGATGAGTGAGCAATAACAATCCTTACTCAATCATCAATGGAAAAAGTATAGAAATAAAAAACAACATTGGTGAGTAGAAGTAACAATCCAAACTCACTCAACAATGGAGAAAGTATAGAAACTAAAAACATTGGTGAGTGATAAGTACCAATCCAAACTCACTCAAAAATGAAAAGGTAAAAAAATATAAAAATAGATGTAATTATCAAAAAAAAGGGGATGATAACAAAATAATTTCAAATGAAACTAAGGCAATTATATAAATTTAAATCAATAGTGTAAAGAAAATAATCCATATTCACTCAAGAATATTGTTTTGTTCTAAAGATAGATAAAACCAAAGCAAAGTAGTGTTAACATGTTTTAATATGTGAACAAGAGGAAAGATAGAAGTTGGGAAATAGATTAAGAATCAAACTTTCCTATTAAGGGGGGAATGAAATGGGTGGTGGCTGAAATGAAGAAAAAATCAAGGTAGAGAAATTCCTTATCAAAGTAAAGACACTTAGAGTTAAGTTTATCAAAACAAGAGGACTTTTGACATTAAAGACTCTAAAGAACTTCTCCTAACCACACAAATATTGGTTTATAAAATGAAGCATGAATATCATACCATGAAGGTTATATGCATGTAAATTAAAATTAATCTACCTTCCCACAATGTGTTCCCTGTTCCTTAGGATGCCTTATAAAGTTGTTGGTCTATTGTGAATATTGGGTACTTATTTGATAAAGTTGGTATCACTACATATTTTTGCATTCTCCTATCACAATCTACTATTTTTCTACACCCCAAAGGACATCAGCTCTATTATGAGGCCAACTAAGGAGTTTGAGCTTAAATTGGGGATATGAGGTGTGTTATGAATCATGTCTTTTGGTTTGATGTTGACTTTTTTATTTTTATTTACCTTTTGATCATTGCATTTTATTTTAAATGATTTGGATTTTAAATTTGGATGGTTTTTCTATTCCTCCTTCATAAGAATTCAAAAAATTAAACATTGGTGCTAAATATGACAATCATTTGAAATATTTGGACTTGGTAGCTAAGAAACATGACTTAGAGAGCAAGGTGTCTAAGAGTCTTGTTTATTCATGTGAAATAAAAGTGTTATCATGACTTCAACCTTGTTCTATCCCAATTGGAATGAAAAGAAGGGAAATCAAGGGAAAATAAACATGAAACAATTTGAATTACCTTAATTCACAAAAAAAATGTGATAATATGAAAAGGGGTACAGTGATAGGTAAGTATGATTATTTATCATAAGAATGTATACAATTGTAGGTAAATATGCTAACATAGTTAATTATGCAAGTTTTATCTATAAAAGAAATAAAAATTGATCTTGAGAAAATGGGATCATAAACTTGTAATCATGTCTGAACATTATAAAAATAACACTCAATTTGGTTAAAATGTTAGAAATAATATGTATATTTTTTAGGAGAGCCTAGTCCTATCCATGGTCTTATACTGCAACTCATAAAAGACAAACTCAAGTGGGTGAAAAATGAGAAAAATGGTATTTGTGAGGAGATCCTAGTCCTATCCATGGTCTTACACTACAAATCATAAAATTAAGATCCAAGTGGGTGTGAAATGCTTTGGAAAATAACAAACTTATGATTAAAAGAGGAAAAATATGAAAAATCAATATATGAAATAAAAAGGTATTCATGAGAAAAACTAGGCCCTATCCATGGTATTACAATACAACTCACAAATTTAAAGAAACCAAATGACCAAAGGAAGGAACTAAGGTTTGTGTATAAGATATACTACTGTAGAGGGTGAGATCATTGGAGAAATCCTCCATGAAGTGTTAGTGGGACAAGATATAGAATTATGAAAATAAGGGAGATAGTTAAGCAAACTATTTATTTAAAAACTATGCATTAGTGGGTTCTTTGAAAACATGGCATTCATTAGTTTGTAGATGGTAAGTGCTAGGACCAAGAATTTATTTTACTAAATACGAGCCCCACCATTTTTGGTAATATTTTACTTCTTTATCATGGGTGTAGTCTAATTTGAAGAATAGATCACCAATATTAAGTGTATAGGCATTGACCTTTTTATTATGTTTTTTGGTGAAATGAGCCTTGTATTGATGGTTATATTGAAAAGTGGTTAAACGGTGTTCATCAATAAGATCTAAGGCATGAAGGTAAAATTCACATAATTATTCATATGGAATGATACCATGAAGAGATATACATAAATATAGGAGTTCAAATTCTAATGGTAAGACAAATTCAGAACCATAAACTAGCAATAATGGTGTTTCCCCAGTGGTAGTACATATGCTAATATGATAGGCCCAAAGTGTGGGGTATAAATGAAGATGTCAATCAGTGTGGAATGGTCTTTCGTAAGAATTTATTGATAATTTTGGTATTGGCTTCAGTTGGCCATTATATTATGGATGGTAAGGGGTGGAAAATTTGTGATAAATTTTAAATTTAGCATATAACTATTTCATGTCCTTATTTTTTAAATTTCCACCATTATCATAAATGATAGTATGGGTAAATCTAAAGAGAAAAATGATTTGGTTAAGGATAAATTTAGAAATAGTGGTTTTCATGACATTGATAAGAGGTATGGCTTCTACCCATTTCATAAAATATTTAGTAGCATTTTTGATAAAAACATGGATAATCTTGTGATTAAGGTAATTTACCAATGAAATCTAATTCCCACATAGAGAATGACTAGGGAGACTCCATTATTTGGAGCTCAACTAGTGATGAGTGGATTAAATCATCATGAAGTTAGCAAGGATTACTTATTTTGGTAAAATTGATAGCATCCTTCTCTAAATTAAGCCAAAAATAACCCATACATAAGCATTTTCTTGTTGTAACATTTCCACTATAATGACCACTACAAATTCCCCCATGTGATTGTAGGAGAATAGTAGGAACTTCTTCTTGAATCACAAAATGGAGCAGGGTACCTTACACATTAAGGTAATAAATGGTATTGTATTTAAAGACACTTAAAATCTTATTTATGTATTCTAGTTTTATCATAAGAATCTGTATCTTGAGGGTAGGTTTGATGTTCAATGAATTGGATTATGTTTTTGTACCAAGGGACTTATCTAATAATGACAGCTTTAATTTGATAAATGAGTGAATCATTTGGTTTGATAGAATAATGTGAATTTACTATTTAGAAAATAAATTAGGAATCATTAATTACTTGATGAGGATGAAATAGAGATGTTGAAGAATCAAGAGAATTAGCTATGGAATTTTGATCTCTTGAGATTGGCTCAATGGTAAAAGAAGAAATTTTTTTGGCAAGTTTGGTAGCCATTTGATGATATACAATTATATTTTTTCTTTGACATTGATAATCATCATTGACTTGGTGAAAGATAACTTGTGAGTCACCCAAAGCATGTAGATATGAGATATCTAAATCAAGGGTTACTTTCATGCCTAATATTAGAGCTTCATATTTGGCCATGTTATTAGTAATATCAAATGTTAATCTAAATTATAAAGGGATGATCTTACCATGTGGGTTTGTTATAATACAACCTACCCTAATTATTTGGAGTAATTTGGTGTCATCAAAGTGGAGGTTCTAGGTGTCTTTGTGCAAATTAATGGTAATTTCAGAAAGCTCTTCAATAACTACTTTGGATTTAGTAGTATTAGGAATGATATTGGTATCTTCTTGATTATTTGCCTCTAAATTAGTAGTGAAGTTATCTAAATAATATTTAAGAGAGATAGCCTATTTAATACCTTCAATATAAAGAATGTTATCATCAGGGATATTATCTAGAATATGATTCATAGCTGGTATAGGTGTCATTGTAAGTTGGTTGGTGATGACTTGCCCTTAAATAGATTTTTATGTGATAATTCAAAGGTCAAATTCCATCAAGAGGATCATCCATTTGCTAATTATATCTCCAAGTAGGAATGCTTTGGATAAGAAATGACGAAGTAGATCAGAATAGACAATTACATAAGTAGTTTGATAAAGTAGATAGTGACAGATATTTTTAGCTACAAAATAGATAGCAAGGCAATCATTTTCTACTTCAATATAACATTTTTGTAGTCAATGAGGTCTCAACTAATGTATTAAATAGCATACTCTCTACTATTATCATCTTATTAGGAAAGAATTACCCCAATTGATATGTGGGTAGAAGAGATGTATAAGATTAAGGGATGATCATTTGAAGGTGTTTAAAGAGTGGGAGTATGGAGCAAAGATTATTTCATATTATCAAAATATTTTTGTCATGAATCTATCCATTCTAGAGCATTACCTTTTTTTAGAAGGGAATTGATAGAGTAGATATGATAATATATTTATAGGATAAATCATCATATTGTCCCAAGCTTTATAAGGTACGTTCGTATGTCAGGAATGGAGCAAGGGATAGGCATGTTGATTATAACATTGATTTTGGTGGGATTGACATCAATGGCTTGAAGAGAAACTAGGAAACCTAAGAGATTACCAGATGTGACTCCAAATACACATTTGTATGGGTTAAGTCTAACTTTGTATTTTATTAGTTGATCAAAAATGATATCTAGATCAGTGAGGTGTGTTGTGAGAATATTACATTTGGCAATGAGGTCATCGACATATTTTTTCACTATCTTATGTATAATATCATGGAAAATGTGAGTCATTGCATGTTATAATATTTTTAAGATCGAAAGGCATTTTGACTTAATAATAGGTAATCCATTCCATAGTAAATTTTTTTCATGTTGGTCTTAAGGCACTATGTGGATTTTATTATAGCCTTAAAAACCATACATAAGTGATAATATTTTATATCCAGTGGTGGAATATATGATAGAATCTATTTAAGGTAACGGTAAATTATCTTTTGGACACGTGAGGTTAATATTATGAAAATCAAGGCATATACAAATGACCATGGTGATTTTTTTATGAACATAAATAATGTTTGATACCCATTCAAAATACTAAATAGATTTGATAAACTTGGCATCCAAAATTTTAATAATATCTTTATGACATAAGGTGGAAATTTTGGGTGAAATTTTTTATTTTGTCTAATAGGTTTTGCATTTGGGTAAGTGATTATGTTATGTACAATTATACTAATATAAAAACCTGACATATCCTCATATGACCAAGAAAATATTTTAAAATACTTATCAAATAAAAATCTATAGTTATCATGTTCTATTGGTATGAGTTCTTTAGAAATAGTGATAGGTATAGGACATGATGGTGTACCATATTATATTATTGTTATTTCTTCAATGAACATATAATTTCCATATTGGAAATGATATGGATCATTAGGAAGAGAAGAAATAGGATTTGTTTTAGGATCCACACTATAAATGAAATTATTAAAATGAAGAGCTTTTCATTTGAAGTTTCTAAGTTTATGATGTTACAATAGAATTTGAGGCTCTCTATCGTGGAGTAACTCAAGTATGGATTCATCACTAGGGAGCATGGGTAAGGTTTCATAGTATTCGACATGTAATTTGATATCAATTATTTTATTACCATGGTGATCATATTTGAAATTTATTTGTCATACATCTGTGGCTTTAGCATCAAAGTTAATTTTAGATGTAGGTAGGATTATAGGTTAAGGTTGAGTGGAATCAACTAGATTGGTAATAGATGTGTTAGGTTTTGTTTGAGATGGAGGTTTAGTTTAAGTTAGGTTTATATCCTTAGTGGTATCTATAGTATTATGAGAAGGAATAAAAGTTGATAGGTTGGTGGATGGTGTAGAAGGTATAAGAGGTTCCAAAAAAATTGAATTTTCTAGAGTTGAGATTTTTTCAACTACCCAAGGGGTATCAAGAAGTGGAATATTAATGGGATATAAATGACCTTTAGTTTATAATTCACTATCAACTAATATATGAATAACATGGACATCATGATTGAAGGCATGTGTATGCAATCAGAAATGCATCATGTCTATAAATCAATCCTAGCTCAAAGAAGATAGAGCATACCTATACTTCCAATTGGGAATACATTTGTTAAGTGGGAGCATGACCAATATGGGGATATATTAGACCTGATTATGGGAACACTTATCATAATACACCATTCTAGGAAGGGTTCCAAAGCCTACTATTTAACACAATCATGCAACAACCCTAAAAGAGTCCTAGGTTTAATGTTCACTCTATTCTAATAAACAAGAAAGTAAATCTAATTTAGTGCTCACTAAATCTTGTGGCATAAAGTGGAGGTTATAAATAAAACAAATTAAAATAAAAATGCATAGAAGACATATACTCAAGTCCATGTATACAAAATCCTAATGCATGAGATAAAATCACAACTGAATTATCCATCAATTCCTATAAAGGAGAAATAAAGTTAGAAATACTTAACTTGAAGATGAACACACTGAGCCTTAATCTCTCCCTTGGCCATGATTATTTGTAAGATATTTTTGAGGTATTTAAGGATAAAAAATAAAAATCAGCTCTAGGATACACAACCTATATATGCATCTAAAAGACTTCTCCACAAGACAAGATTCATATCTGTAAAGAAAGTATGGAACCCTAAGCTTTATTCCTCAAGTATAATGGTCAATAATTAGATGTTCATTCACACTTATTATTCTTCACTTATCTATTCTCAAATGGTTGGAAATGAACTTATATATATGGAGATGTTGCCTTAAATCCTTTCAAATATGTTAGTTGTACAGGGTCGACCCAATTGACCCTATATATTTTTAGGAGGTAAATCACTAGGTCCCAAACTAGGTCAGCTGAAGGGCTAACAAAACTCCAAATGAAAAATATTCCTAAATAGTATAAGGTCAACCTATTTGACCCTATATAGTAATCAGAGGTTGAAAACTATACAGGGTCAACCTAGTTAACCTAATACAGTCAACTAGTGAAAGGGGGCCAAGGCAAGAATAAGGAGGATAAAACATGAAAAATGACTAGAATGGGTACAAATGAGAATAATAAGATTAGGATAAATTTTTTTAGGAGATAATTGTGTAGATGGCAAGTGGAAAAATAGATAACAATCTTACAAAGCACCAATGGTCTACCCACCGCTTTCTCGATGCACCCCTTAAAGCGTGCACTCAGAGAGATTGAGATTTGATGTGTTCTTACAAGATACAAAGTGTCATTAATCAATTAAATTTTAAAATATTATGTGTATATATATTCCCCACTCAAATCTCATCATGTGTCATGTAAGTACAACATGGGATGGTGCTTCAAAAAATAGAACATGATAACACATAATGTTGATGCTAAGTAAATTGTAGTAAGAAACAAATAAGATAAAGGAAAAGATAGAATTGAAAAATTAATTACCTTTACTTACCTTAGTTACATAGATAAAGAATTAGATGGTAAGAGAGAGTGAAGGCATCCAATGTGAAGAACACTAGGCAAACCTATAGAAGTTAGTGCAAAAAATAATCAAAAATCAAAAATTTTGGAAGATAGGCATATGATAGTGGAAAAGATGAGTTAGTAGAGCACATTAGGGTATTATGAAAAATTAGAAAATTAGGATTGTTAAGGCAAGTTTTATAATATTGAAGGCAAATAAATGACAAATGATGGTAAATGAATGACAAATGAGTGTAAATGAATGACAACTTATTTTAAAACAAATTAAATCATATTAGAAAGCATGTAAAACATAAATGGCAAAAAGTAATGTATAACATACTAAATCACGCTGGGAAGAATGTAAAACATAAATGACAAATCAAATATCCATGCAAGAAAAATTGAACAAAGATATGTAAGAAAGGGAAAAGTAAGCTCATGTAAGATAGGAAAAAATAAAAACATGAAAGATGGAAAATTAAATGTAATTGAAGATGTGAGACAAACATGAAGAAGACATAAATAAATAGAAACATGTAATAATGGCAAATTTCATATGTAAGATAAGTGAAGTCTGCAAAAATCAAAAGAGAACATGATGGATAAATGAAAATCAAAAATCTCTAAAGGATGAAAACTCAAACTTAGTGTTTGTTCTCAGATATAATGTAAGAAAACAAAACCACCTAATGATATGAAGAGTGTGACAATGAGATGGTATGGTAAATAAATAATGTAATATTGTAATTAATAGTTGCTCAACCATGTTTTTTTCTCTCTAGGGATAGATAAAACTGAAACAAAGTAATGCTAGCATGTTTTTAAGAGGTGAAGAAGAAGGAATTTAAAGAAGAGGGAAAATATATTTAGAATCACAAGTTATCTGTCAAGGAGTGAAAATAAAATGGGTGTAGGGGATAATGAAGGAAAAACTAAGGTATAAGAACTTTTTATCGAAGTGAAGACACTCAAATTAAGTTTTTAAAAATAAGAGGACTTTTGACCTTAAGGACTCAGAATAAATTCTCGTAGACACACAAGTCTTAGGTCAACAAATGGAGTATATATATCATCCCATGAAGGCTATATGCATAAAAATTAAAATGGAACTACCTTCCCATAACATGTTCCATGTTCTTCCCCTTATAGATCCATCAATATACTATGAAAATTAGGTACTTGTGTGAGAAAGTAAGTAGCACCATAGAGTTTTTTGAATTCCCCTAGTCCAATATACTGGCCTACTACACCCTAAATAACCTCGACTCTATGTGAGGCCAACTATGGAGTTTGAGTTTAAATTGGAGGTAGGATATGTGATTGGAATCATATCTTTTGGTGTGATTTTGACATTTAATAATTGTATGTTACCTTTTGAATATCTTTACCTTTTGATTCAAATGATTTGTATTTTAACTTTCTTGATGGATTTTTCTATTCCTCCTCCATATGGATTTGGAAAACCAAACATGGGTACTAAAGATGAATTTCATTTGAATACTTGGGACTTGGTTGCTAACAGAGAGAATTTCAAATAGCATGGGGTCTAAGAGTCTCATAAATCTAGGTAAAATAAAAATACTATATTGACATTGACCTTGTTTTATCCAATTTTGAGTGAAAGGAAGGGGAAATCAAGAGGAATGACACATGGAAAATTTTGAATTACTTAAAATCATAAAAAATTTGAAAAAGGGAACAAATGGATATAATGATAGTAAAGTGTGATTCCTTATCATAATAATGAGTGAAATGGAAGAAAACGTGCTAATATAGATTGTTGTGCATATTTCATCTATAAAAAGAAGCAAAGGCTAAAGTTGAGAAAAAGGGTCAGAAACATTTTCAAAAAAAGGAATGAAAAGATGGTAATTTAATGAGGAAAGTCAGGTCCTATCCATGGTCTTATACTATAACTCATAAAATGTAAACCCACAAGGGTGCCAAAAAGCATGTGAAAAATAAATGAGGAAAAGTAAAAAGGTGGTATTTTGTGAGGAGGGTGAGGTCACTGCAAACTCACAAAAGAGAAACCCACAGGGGTGAATTCTAAATAAGAAAAAATAATCATAAAGCTACTAAGGCAAAGAATAACATAAAAAGACAAAATTAAAAGAAATATATGAGGACAAAAATGAAAACAAATGCCAAATGTAATGTGTAATAAAACCAAAGAATGTAAAGGAAAATAATGATGCTAGTAAAATGAAACTAAAGTAAAGAAGGTGCACAAAAACAAAGAAAATTGAGATAAAAAGAACAAGTAAGATCTATGTTAATGTCTGTATAAAAGATGAGCATGTGAAATATAAGTCTATAAGTCTCGAAAGGTTTCTTGAAGTTGGATTTGGTTGTTATTATGCATTGTATAATAAGAGTGGGCATCGTAAGATGACCCAATGGGTAAGTGGATGTAGGTATGGGAATCTCAAGATACCCCAAAGTCTTAAGGGACATGTGGATGGGCATTGCAAGATGCCCTAACATGTGAGTTTAGAATGATTTGCATTGGCTTGGTAGGTGCATTTGGAGATATTTAAATGTGTTGGTTTGTTATATATTAAGGATGTTGAATGTGACATATGTTGTGTAGGAGATGTATGACGAGGTAGAGGAGGTAAAGGAGGACCATGTATGATATGCATTGGAGTAGGCATTTAAACTAGGTACTCTTTTGGTTCATGTGACCTAAGAGGTTGAGGTTTAATGGATGCAATGATATGTTTAAAGTTGTTAATGTTAGCTATCCTTTCCTTATTGGTGTAGTAATAAGGATCAATTATGGTTTGGAAAACATTAGGGGATAAGGTATGGGTATAGGAGAATCATTTTTGTTAATTAGGTAGTTGATGTTGATGTGATTGTGGTCCTTGAGATTGAATTTGATAAGCTTAAAGATAGTCTTGATATCATTGTTTTGTTAGAATATCAAGATTGAAATATGGAAAAAGCAAGGAAGAAAAAAAAAATCAATGAAGATCATGATAATACTCATGAGAATGACCTATAGAAGAATGCCACCAATAAAATTTATCAGGATTGTAACATTTTGGAGGAGGTTTAAAAGGATCAAAGCTCAAGGGTTTAGAGGGTGGAAATTTATTCTTTAGTTGTTCTATAATCGAGGGAGAGTGGGTTGGGTTAAAATTGGTTGACTTGGATGCTCCATTTTAAGGTTGGGGAGGCTTCAATAAATCAATGTTATGATAAAATGATTGGAAAGGTGTTTTAGTAGTTGTTTGAGGTGGTTCAAATTGAGTCATAATAAATTCTTCGTTTTTTGCTTAGTCTAAGGCTTCTTCTAAAGTTTTAGCTGAAAAGATTTGAAATTTATATTGAAGGGTAGGTTTAAGAGAAGTGACAATTAATTTTAAAAGAGTATCATCATTCATATTATGGTCCACTTTATGAGTGAGATACTTCTATCATTTGATGAAATTATGAGCGGATTCATTAAGAAGTTGTTTGGCATTGATAAAATGGCTAATTAAATTTTTAGGAAGGGCATCATGTTAGAATTCATTCACTAGAACATTAACTAAATCATCTAGTTTTGAGATGTAATTTCAAGGAGTTTGGTTGTACCATTCAAGTGCATCACCAACAAAGGTTTTAGCTAAGATATTACCAAAAGATTTAAGAAAGATAGTAGGGTCCTTAGTCCCACTATATGTTATAGTTGGATAAATATTTCCAATATCTATAGATTCAATGAATGGGACTAAAGGTTCATTTTGAAGATGTTGAATAATTTTGTTATTTATTGGAGGTTGACTGATGATATTCCCATTGGCATGTATAAGAGGAGGAGGGATAAAATTTTGATTTGGTTGAGACATGATGACATGGGGTGGTTGAATAGTCATGTGTAATAAATGGTGTTGCATGTTCATCATTTGAGAGGTGTTAGTTGTTTGCATGATGTTAATTTGATGTATGACTTGTGCAAAAAGTTGGGTTGTATCAATAGGTGGGTTGGTGTTTGTAAGAGGGATATTAGTGTTGATAGGAGGAGGATTGGTAGTGTTGGTAGGAGGAAGATTCTTTGTAAGTGGAGGATTCCCAACATTAGTTTTAGTTGTCTTAAGTGTGGTAGAAGAAGATGGAAGATTGGTAAAGCCACCATTATTGTGAGGAGTGTAAATAGTGTTATCATAAAGGTTTTTGAATAATTGGGAATCATCTAGATTATCAATTTGAGTGGTTTCAACCATGTTAATTTGGGAAGTGATAATACTAGGTGCTCTTGTTATGAGTGTAACAAGAGTATTATGAACATCGGTTGTAAGAGGTGTAACATAATGTGAGGTTACAACATTTGATATATATGGGTTGATGAGTTTACGAATTCTAGGTTTTAGAAGGTGTAAAAATTTTATAAGGTATATGATTGTCATGGTTTGGGATTTGTCTAATAGGATTCTTTATATATATTATATAGTATGGGGTGGATTGAGATTGAGAATATTTTGATCGATGTGATGAAGAGATGTATCGTAAAGAGGTGTCTTTTATGGTGAATAGGTGGGGTAGGAGAGAAAAACCCATGTACATTCAAAATGGGTTGAGACTAATAGGAAAGAATTTGATAAGAGGTTGCATGATGCAAATTAGGAGTGGATATTAGAAGGATAGATGGAAAAATGGGGATAAATTTGGCAAATAGGGAAGGAAGAAAATAGTATAGGGTCGACTAGGTTAACCTAGCATAGAAAATAGGGACTAAAAATAGTATAGGGTTGACTAAGTCAACCTAGTATAGTGAATAGAGGTTGGAAAAAGAGTGAACAAGGTCAAAAAATAGTACAAGTTTGATGGATCGATCCAATATAGTGAATAAAGGCTAGAAAAAAGTACAAGGTTGACTAGGTTGATCCAGTACAGTAGATAGGGAAAATTAAGAAGCCTATAATAGATTATTAATTAAAACAAGATAAATTTTGTAATAATGAAAAATAAGTGAACAAATCCTTCAAGTTTTAGTTCATGTCAAGTTTACTAGAATGTATACAATTAGAAATTCATCATGTCTACAAATCAATCATGGATCGAAGAAGATAGAGCATACCTACACTTCTGATTAGGAATACATTTGTTAAACGGGAGAATGACCAATATGGGGATCCGCTAGACTGATTAGGGGATCACTTGTCATAATAAGCCATGATAGAAAGGGTTAAAAATCCTATAGTCTAACATAATCATGTAACAACCCTAAAAGAGTCCTAGGTTTAATATTCACTCTATTCTAATAAACAAGAAAGTAAATCTACTCTAGTGCTCAAAAAATCTTGTGGCATAAAGTCAGGGTTAGAAACAAAATAAATTAAACTAAACATGCATAAAATACATATAATCACTTCAATGTATACAAAATCCTAATGCATGAGATATAAGCACTACTACATTATATATCTATGCTTACAAAGGTGAAATAAAATTAGGAATACTCACCTTCAAGATGAACCTACCAAGCCTCTATCTCTCCCTTGGCCAAGGTGATTCAAAAGAGATTTTTTTTGTATGTGAGGATAACAAATACAAATCAGCTCTAGTTTACACAACCTATCTATGCATCTAAAAGACTTCTTCGCAAGACAAGATCTGTATCTCCAAAGAAAGTATGAAACCCTAAGCTTTATTCCTCGAGTAGAATGGTTAATAAGCAGATGTTTCATTCACACTTATTCTTATAACTTATCTATTCTCAAATGGTTATAAATGAACTTGTATATATAGGTGGATCTTTCCCTAAATCCTTCTGAATATGTCGATTATACAGGGTCGACCCAGTCAAACCTTTATATTTTCAAGAGGTAAATCACTAGGTCCTAAACTAGGTTAGATGAATGGTTAATGAAACTCCAAGTGAAAAATATACCTAAATAGTATAGGGTCAACCCAATCGACCTTATATAGTAATCAAAGGCTAAAAAATGTATAGGGTTAACCCATTCAACCTAGTACAGTCAACTAGTGAAAGGGGGTCAAGGCAAGAACAAGGAGGATAAAATATGACAAATGACTGGAATGGGTAAAATTGAGAAGAATAAGCTTAGGGTAAATGATTTTAGGAGATAAGTGTGTATATGGTAACTGGAAAAAGGGACAATAATCTTATGAAGCACCAATGGTCTACCCACCCCTTTCCCAGTGTACCCCTTAAGATGTTCACTTAGAGAGATTGAGACTTGACAGGTTCCTGCAAGATATAAAATGTCAATAATCAATAAAAGTTGAAAATATTATGTGTATATAGCATGTACTTTAGTTAATGTTTGTTTATAGTATTGTATATCCAAGTCCCATGATTGAGCTTGAGTCATGATATAATTATCATCATAAGTGTGGGAAATAGTGTATACATTTGTCTAAGGGAGAATCAGAAGTTGATGCACCTAGATCACTAAATTTTTTGGGTAACATTATTAAAATAATCATGAAATAATCTTTCCACTCTATATTCATTACATGTGAATTCATCTTCTGTGAAGATTCATGTGCATTACATGGAGGAGGAATTTTAGTGATCTTATCAACTAGAGGGATGGTACAATCATGTGGAAGTAAAGAAGAAGGAATCCATTATGAAATGTAAGGAGGTAACTTAGTGGTATTACAAGTGTTTTGTACATAATTTGGTTCATCATCATCAGAATCAACAAGAGTGACATGTAAATTTGGATTCATGTTAATGAATTCAGGTAGAGGTGCACTATTAATTTGTGGAATAGTTGGAATCTAATATTAAGATTTGGGCTTGGGTATTTGGATACTCTATGGATTAGGATTAGCCTCATGTTTATAGAATTTTCCATTATGGATGAATTTGATAGATTTACTACCTAAGGAGGTAGTAACCCTCACACAATGTGTCTATGGGTTACCTAGGAGTACATTATAGGATGGTGATAAGTCAAGGACCATGATCTTGGTGTGTATAGTCTTGGGTCCAATAGTGAGGGGGAGCCAAATAAAACCAAGTGTTTTTGGATATGTTTTATTAAATCCTTGACATGTGAGATGAGTTTATTAAAGGTGATATTTGGTATACCCAAGTTTTTTAATTAACCAAAGGGAGGTAACATTAATTATCAACCCTTCATCTACTAAGAATTTTGAATAAGATTGGTATTAATTATAATTTTAATGGAAAGAGGTGAATCATCATCTCAAAAAAGAATTTAATCTTTAATAATATCTTCTTCAAATAATTCTATGGAAGGTTTGGAAAAGTATGAATAGTTTCAATAGTATGTACTTATATCAGTGAAGGATCTTGAGGGGGTTGTTTCACTTCAACGGAAGGCGGTTATTTAATGGGTATTTTACAAGGCATTGAGTTGAGCTCTTCTAAGAAATTACAATTAGATTTAGAATATGAAGAATGAATACGAGACTTGGGAGGTAAAAATTTTTTGGTAGGAAGATTATTAGTTTGAGGTTCTAGTTATGGGAGTGTTTCCTCATTTATTTTAGAAGCTATGGTAGTGGTAGTGGTGTCTTTGAGAAGTTGTTCATCAAGTGTTGGTTTTTTTGGTTTAGTGACAAGACCTTGTGGGTGGGTTTACGTCGTTAATTGACTTTAACTATGCTCACATATTGATAATTGGTATAACATTGGTCATAGTCAGCATCAATTGCATATATATATATATATATATATATATATATATATATAGATTTGAGTGTTGTGGGTTGGAATTAGCAAAAAAATGGATGTTTAGAGGATGAAGGATTGGAAACTTGTTTATTTTGAGAGGTTTTAATATAATAATGATGACATATTTTGATCATATTATCATGATTGAATGTATTTCCTAACATAAAAGAAAAAACAAATTTGGTGAGCCCACAACATGTTTCATAGGAATGGCCCACATCAGCATGAACCCAACAAAAAAAATTAGGATCATACCAAATAGGGAGATTATTAGTGTAGGTCAAAGGTTTAGAAGGAGCTAATAATTGATTCATTTGTTTAATAGTTAATGGTGGATGGGAAGCTTGGGGTTATCCACTTTGGCTACTCCTCTTTTGGTTTGAGGAAGATTGATAGTGATTACATTAGTGGAATTTTGGAAATATCCCTTGATGGTTTTAAGGTTGGGCTCAAACTATTTTATAAGAAAGTCTTACCTTTTAGCTTGATCAATTGCATCATTTAGAGTTTGGAGAGAAAATGTTTTAACCTTATATTGAAGGAAATGTGTTAAGGAAGTTAGAAATGGTTTAAATAAGTTATCATTAGTCATGTTATGATTATCTTTGTGAGACAAATATTTCCATAATTTAATGAAATCATGAACCAATTCAGAAGGGGATTGTTTAGCATTGATAAAATGGCTAACACAATTTTTAGGAAGATCATTGTGTTGATATTCTTTGACTAGAGGATTGAATAAATCTTTGAGTTTCCATATAGAATATGGAGGGAGTTGATTACACCATTTTAATACATCTCTTGTTAATGTTTTGACTAAAATATTGGTAGTGGATAAGGTATTTATTTTAATCCAATCTTTGTAAAAATTACCAAATGCTTTAAGGAAAGATGCAGGGTCTTTAGTCCCATCATACTTAATAGTTGGATAGATATTTCTAATATAAATAGAGACTATGAAGGGATCTAAAGGTTTGTTTATAATATTTTGGAGTATCTTGTTGTGCATAATGGGTTAGGGAATGATATTTCCCATGGCATCTCTAAGAGGTAGAGATACAAAATTTTAGTTATTTTGAGGTAGGAGAACAAGAGGTTGATTATCCATGTTTAATAAGTGATGTTTCATTTGCATCATTTGAGAAGTATTATAGTTTTGCATAATATTCATTTTTTGAACTATTTATATGAGAATTTTAGTGGTGTCAATTGGTGTAATGGGGTTATTAGTGTTTAGAGGTGGATTATTAGGATTGGTAGGAGGAACATTCCCTAAATTGGTATTAGGGGATGGGTTGTTGGGTGGAGGATTGTTATGCAGTGAATTATTGGTGTTTAAAATATTTTATATATGGTTGTTGGTTAAACTTATGTCAATTACCCATATAGTGTAATAAGGTGAATTCAAGAGAGAATTATCTTTAAAATTGTGAAATAGATTGGATCCATCAATGTCATCAATTGGGGTAATTTGGACCATATTTAAGTCTAAAAATGAAGGGTGTCAGAAAGTGCACCAAGAGTGAGTATCATTTTGGGTAACAAAGGTAGGAAGGAATTAACCCCATATATCATATAAATATATTAAGGTTATCCAAAAATATTCTAATAGGGGATTTCATGATCATTGGAATAATAATCTAAGACCAAGGAGATAAGGTAAAAAATATGAGCAAAGTTAGCCAGATACAAAATTAGTTCAACTAAGCAAGATTTCAAGATAAAGAATTGAATCATCCAAGAGGTACAAAATCAGCTAAATTGACTAAGTTTGAAAGGAAAAATAACAAAAAATATATCCAAGAAATGACACAATCAAATTAGAGAGATTGGGTCGAATAGAGCATTTGTGTTCTATAGGAGGTGAAATAGACTAGCCTGTGAGAGACTAGGTCGAACAAAATAACTATGTTCTATGGGAAAAGGGAAACTATTGAAGACACCATTGAGTAGGTTGATAGTGTTCTAAGGGTAAAGATAGCTTTTAGAAGATATGATTTAGGATGATGTAGTATTGTTTTGTATAATACTTGAAATAAACACATAGGTAACTAGGTCTATCCAATCGATATAGTTATGGCACAAAGCACAAACCTTGTACCAACACTAGCCAATACAAGTTTTATGATATAGTAGACAATTATCAAAGAGAAATCATCAAAAATAGAAATGTTAATCTATGCATTCATTCTTGAATGTTTTAAATTATAATTTTAGAAATAAATGTGATAGGGAGTTGGCTTTAGAAAAGAAATAGAAAGGCAATCTAAGGATGGTTTCAAGTAGTTAAGGCTAAAAGGGATCTGTATTAGTGATGGTACTAACTTGGTATTGGGGCCTACCCCTTCACTTCAAAATCCTAGAATAATAAAGGTGTCAGGTGATTTACCAACATATACCATCAACCACGTATTTATACTTGGCCAAAAAACTAAGTTGGCTTCCTCCTTGGTAATTAAATCCAAGTAGATAGACCTTGGGCAGAATTTGTTTAATGCTTTTTTTATATTATGTGGTTTGGAAGTGTGTGAATAAAAGAAAAACAATGTAACTAAATAAAGAAATTAAAACTTCATATTTATTATATGTGTGCTAGCCTAAGCAAGTAAGAAAAAAATGAAAGATGAGTTAATTACTATCAAATTGAGTTAATTCATTTTCTTAAAAAGTATAGGGTCAGTCCAATCAAATAAGTATACACATAGTATAAAATAGAATCAACTTGGTTGATTCAATCTATTGAAGCAAGAACTAGAGAAACACAGTTGAATGAGTTGACTAAGTCTCTTGGGCTAGAAACAACTACAAAACTCAGTCAATATAATTGATTAAGTTTATTGTAGGGTTAAAATTTTATCGACTAAAAACTATGAAAAATAGTACTCAATTAAAGGAAATAAAAGACTGATCTTGTGAGAATGAACCTGATGATTTTAGGGATGTTGAATTTGATATTTTAATATTATGTCATCTAGATTGATATTTTTAACTTACTAATAGATTAAATTATGTCAATTGAGTCTAAAAACATATATTTGAATAAGAAAAATGAGTCGAGCACATCGATTCAGTTACTTATGGTTGACTATGACTTACACAAAAAAATAGATTTGATTGGATCGATTGTGTTAAACCTGTGCATAGAGTGTTAGACTGAGATGATAGATTATATCTAGTGACATAAAACTAAATTAAATAATAAATGATAATAAATTAAGGCATGAAAAAAACCCAAAAGGGTTAGTTCTCATTAGGTTCACTTGAATGTATGACAAGGGAAAGTAAAGTTGATCTACAAATCAAAATTAGTTTAGAGAAGATAAATCACATTAGCCCTTCCTATTATTAGTACATTTAGACAAATGGGGTCATGACTAAGGGGTATTTTATCACAAAATATCACTAGAGAGGGTTCTAAATCCTCTATTCAAACAATACCACACAATAGCCCTAACTAGGTCCTCTGATTTCTAACAAATTAAATGACAAAGTAAATTAAATGTAATCTAGTGCTCACCAAAGCTTGTGGCACAAATGGGGATAATAAACATAAAATTAAACATGAAAATAATAACTCTACTCAATTCAATGTAGAGGTAATCCTAATGCATGGAGAAATAAATATATTCATAAGCTAACACATGTAAATCTATCTCCTAATAAAAAGTAAAAGTTAGGAATATTTACCTTGAAGATGAACCCTTGAGACTTAATGTCTCCCTTGGTCAATGGTTCTTTGAAATAGGTTGTTTTGTTTCATAAGGATAACAAATACAAGTCAACTCTAAGCTGCACAACTTCTTTTATGCATCTAAAATACTTTTTCCATAAGACAACATTCTTCTCTCCTAAGGAAGTATGAAACCCTAAGCAATGATCCTCAAGTAGAGTGATGGATAAGCAGATGCACAAATAAGTGATTATCTATATCTCTCTCTAATTAAAATGTTGAAAAGGATGTGTTTATATATTTAGATCTAGCCTAAACCCTTCCAAATTTTTAGTTAACATAACCTAATTAACCCAATTCTTTGGTAAATGAAGTAGTTAGGTCCTAGAAAAAAATGGTTGGGCTGGCTTAGTCACTTAATGTGCTCACTTTTAAGAATGGAGTTGGCTCATTTGAATATGTTCAGTGGATGATAAAAATATATTTTGGCTTAGGTAGGGGCTATTTAAGGTGGTGAATTATTTGGAGGAGTTTTTAAAGGAGGTGTCAAAGCTTAGGTAAATATATAAGATAGGTTTGTGTTGGTTTTTAGTGGTGGTATAGAGAATAATAATCTTGCAAAACACCAATGGTCTACCCACCCCTTTCTCAATGTACCCTTTAGCACATGCACTCAGACAATTTTGAGACTCGATAGGTTATTACAAGATTGAAAGCATTAGTAGTTGATAAAATTTTAAAAATATTATGTGTATACACTTTGCATGAGCACTTGATTTTGGATAATTAGTATATTCATCTTTAGCTCTACATAGAGAAGAATACACCCCTCATCAATAAGGATACCATGGTAAGCTAGGGTTTGGGGGAACTATTTTTAGATTGCATGAGAAGTTAATAAATGTATCAGAATTTAGATAGGAGTGTAACATCCCCAAATGAATTTACTAAAAGAATGCAGTAAAAAAAATTAAGAAATGTTTACACAACACTTAGTCTTTCATTAAACTACACCACAAGAATATAATTAGTGGCATTAACATACTAACTAAGTATAGTAATCATAAGTAAACATGTATTAATAATAGTTACTTATCACTAGCATCATATGTTATATAACATAACTACATTATAAAAGTAATTATATTATAATCCAGTCATGGATGGTAAAATAATAATGCCACTACTATCAATGTATAATAATAAATAAAATAACATTTCCAATAGGAATTTAACCTATAAATACAATAATAGATACAATGCTCCATGAATCTTGAGTCACTCTAACTCTTGTATCCCTGATAATCTCAAGTATAGTCTCCAAGTAAGTACTATAGTGGGGAGGGAGAGCATCATCTGAGTGCTTTTACACACTAACTATAGACCATCAATACCCTACACAATCCCCTAAATAGGGAATGGCACTCCCTTCATAGATGGGTAGATAGTGACAGTGTGGGAATCCAGAGAGACATGCTAGTACCTATGAGTTGTAAGATTTATACTAGATGATATGTACCATAAATAAATATGTTCTAAACATGATATCACACAAACATGTAAATCATACATATGAAATGACAATGTCTATCTAAATATTACTTTGGCCAAAGTTTTCAAATAGTTATTGATCTTTAGGATCAATCAAAGTCATACACACCACTTGATCAGAATACCTTCATCTAGCATTGGTGGCACTAAGCAAGCCAGTGGAGTTAATTTCACTACTTAGTTAGTACCATCAATGCGAGATTTGGTTAACATTATTTTAAATAATAGGTTCATGCAATTATTTCTACTAACAAGAACAAATACATGATAATTACTGCAATAATTATTACACATATATTTAGTCCATCAAACATATGAATGAACCTCATTTTTATTATTCAACACATAAACAATAATTATGATAAACAAGCTTATTTACCAAATGGGTATACTACAACTTATTTAAAATAATCTACTTTCCATAAGTAAATGCAAAAAAATCAATCATCTAAACACATATGCCGCATACTACTTTATTATAGCAACAACAATAAGAAAATAACTTATAAATCCAAAGCATAATCTTTCTTTTTATTATGCCTATTGAGAGGTTTTATCACATAAAACTTAAAGCATCCTTACCTTTATGTTTTTGGATTCACTATTAATCAAAACTATAACAATAGGTATTCATCAAATATGTATTCATACCTGTTATATATATATGTATGTGAACCTAAGTTCACATATGTATACAACATAAATATACTTATACATTGTTTATGACATATATACATCATTTTTCCATACTATGGCATTTCCATTTATCCCTAAATTATTATATCCAATAACCTATTTATGAACAAGCATATAAAATTAAAAAGATACTCTTAATTCTTTTATCCCCCAATTAAATTCTAAATAAACTTTAAATTAGATATGGTACGTTAATGACCTCACATTACTCCACATCCGTTACTCTATTTTTACCCAAAAACCCAATACCATACATCTCTGATTCATATTCTCAGGTATAAAATTTTCACACTATCATTTATGTATGCATTCACAATTTTTTACCTTCATATCTCTAAAGACATAAACTCATAAAACTCTAAACTCACAAATTCTAGAAATTCTTGTATTTTTTATAACCAACTGTGTGTGTGTGTGTGTGTGTGTATATGTATGTATCAATCTGGTTTGACTAAGAATACACATTTCATGGTTTAGATATAAACATCCTATTCAAATGCCATCCCAGTTTCTAAGTTGTTCTTGTTTAAAAAATAGTCCTTGTATATGTATAAATATACACATAATATTCATAACTTACAATGTTTTCAAAGACAAGATATATATATATATATATATATATATACATACATTATTCAAATTTAATATAAACTCATGCATAGTTGACATATATATATATATATACATACACATATGTATATATGTCTGTTGTTTTAATGTCAACCTAAAATGTAAATCAACTTCAGTATAACTATATATATATATATATATATATATACATACACATATGTATATATGTCTGTTGTTTTAATGTCAACCTAAAATGTAAATCAACTTCAGTATAACTATGTGTTCATTATGTCACATATACATAGTCTGACTATATGTCAAAACTCAATGTTAATAATAAACTTACAACCTTTTGGATTCATCATGTTCCAATTTTTAAACCACACACACACACGCATGCACGCACGCACGCATGCGCGCGCACACACACACACATGTATATGTATATGTATATGTATATGTATATGTATATGTATATGTATATGTATATGTATATGTATATGTACCCTGTGTCTATATTTAAAATACCCAAAACTTATGTATGCAGAAATATAACCATTTTGCTCATAATTTGTCTATCAAATTTACACAATCCAAAATCAAACTGACAATCGACACAATAATTTTATTATATATTTATAAAATTGAATCAATCAGTAGAAATATTTCTCATTTGAACCATTTTAAAAGCCTTTAACTCAGACCCAGTTATATATATTCATCTAGATATGTGTATGTTCCTATATACAAATATATATATCCATATATATGTATATAAGTAACATACCCATCAAGTCATTTCTCCATTCTTGTGTTCATAATATATATATATATATATATATATATATATATAAGATTTAAACTATGTTATGTATATATATACTACAATTTAATTCATCCAGAGTTTGATTGTATTTCCATGAATTTAAATTCATTAATGCCTCAATACTCAAAACTTAACTAGTTTGAAGTCTTGGGGTTTAGGAAGGTATTCTGGCTTAGTTATGTGGATGGTCAAGCCATCCATAGGGTTGAGCCTTTGTTTTTATTTCTAATAAACATTTATTTCTAAAACATATACTAATTCAAACCATATACAGTAATTATGCAAGAAATTTGAAAGAAATTACTTCACCAACCTGGTAAGTAGCTTCCCAAGATAGACAAAATGAACTTAAAACCTTTTTTCTCTTTGCTCTGTATCTTTCTTCTCTTCCTCACCATACCCTCTTCTCCTCTCAACTCACCTTTATTCGTGTTCCACTCACCCACTAAGATTTGCATGAAATTTTACCAACTTGTAATTACCATACTATAATTGTGTTTTTCCCAGTTAAATAGTGACTATTAACCAATTAACTACCATTAACCCTGTTTATACATGCCCTAAGTCAAACTTACCTAAATTCTTTATTCAAAAATATTCATTTGAAAATTTTGCATGTCAACCTATGTTTCAAGACTGAGTATACCACTGAAAGTCCACTTTATTAATTATTTTCAAAATGATAATTATACTTTTAAACTTTAATGTAGTCCCTTCATGATAGCTAGATTAAACTTAGCTCATAGGTTAGTATTTTAGGATAGTTTAATCTCCTTAAATATTTAATAAATGTAATTATCTCTTTTACAACATTAATTATCTTTTATACATCAAAATGATAGACCAATTAATTATTGATTCCAATTATAACAAGATAAGTGTTTAAGTCAATTACTAGTGTATATAGGCTATATATGTCTCTATTTTAATAGCTTGATGTATATTGGTATTCCTAAATATCAATAATATAAATCTTAATGTTTAAAAATGTTATAAAGACATTTTACTAGGCTATATATAATATTAATTAAAAACCTTATACTTCATTTACGTTTCAAAATCATAGGCAAACACAAGTAAAGTAACCTTATATAATCCTACTACAACATCAAGCATTAAGTCTACATATAATATAAAAAATGCAATCACATACAAGATTTATTCCATAACTACGTACTAACATTTAAAACATACAAACTTTTATGTCTAACTATAATTAACTTTTATAATGTTCTAACCCTATCAAATCAACAACATAATGCATATAACATATTAAATATAATGTGGTGTATGAAAGGTTTAGAAGTTTTTATGTCATCATTCACCATCTCCATCTATGTCACCCTCTCTGATGATGTTCTTCCTCCATCATGCTCTAAAGGATGAACTCTCTTGTATCCAACTCATGACAAAAATGTAGTTAGTCAAATACATCATGATACATATATCATAAAACAATGTTATAACAATAAATGTAACATAATCATTATATACTAAATTCATAATCAACCAACTCATAATCATGAAATATAAGTAACATACATTTCTCCGATAACATCATATGACTTATAATTTAGTTAAAAAGTAACAAATCAATTTAACATATTAGTCCATGGATTGTTAGGTAAATCAGTATAGTGAAATAATCAAAATGTAACATCTTTTCCCCCTAAAGATGGTCATCATCCTGATGACACTTATTCAAACAAAAGTTTTGAATAACAAATAGATTTTAGTATAAAAATAACATAGTATTTAGCATCAGATCAAGCAAACAAATATAGAAATAACCTATAGAACTTATCATAGTCCTCCCAAATAGCATTATCCTTATATTATTCGTCCCATAAAACCTTGCACTGTGACACTTCCCTATTGAGAAAATGAAGTTTGTGAGTGTTAATTAATTTTATTGGTTCTACCATGACCACCCTAGGATATATAACTTGCAAAGAATTCTAATCCAACACATGCAAAAGATCAACTATATACTTTTTATGATAAGATACATGGAAGACATTATGCAATAGAACTAGGGCTAGTGGAAAAACAAGCCTATATGCTATAGGATTGACCACTTCTAGAAGGGTCCCACATATGTTGGTGTAAGTTTTGTTGACTTCCCAAATTTAATCAAGCTCTTGTATGGCTTAACCGCAAGAATACTTTATCACCTACTATAACCTACCTAGTTGTTCTCTTCAAATCAGTATAATTCTTCTACCTATCATTAGCCTCGACCAATCTCTACCTAATTATTTTAATTTTCTCCTCCATTTTTGAAAGCATATCAAGTTCAAAGACTACCATGTCTTCCAACCTATCCCAACTGATTGGTGTCATGTACCTTCTCCCATAAAGTGCTTCAAATAATGCCATCTTTAAAGCAGATTAGTATGAGTTGTTATATGTAAAATCAACCAATAGAAGTAATTATTTTGATTTGTATTATTTATCCATGTAATACATATGAATAAGATCCTCTAATACCTGATTAACTCACTCAGTGTGATCTTTAGTCTGTGGGTGATAAATACTGTTGAAATGTAGTTATGTACCCAAAGTTAAATTCAAAATTAACCAAAATCTAGAAGTCATCCTCAGATCATGATCTGATATGATATTTTTTGGAAAACCATGCAATTGATATGCTTCTTTTATAAATCTCTTCGTAAGATGTGGTGCATTATTTGTCAAATTACCTAGTTTAAAATGTGCTACCTTGGTTAGTTTATCAACTACAACCAAGATCATGTCATGATTGTTCTATGATAATGGTAATCCTTGGATAAATTCCATACTAATCACCTATAATTTCCACTTTGGTATGTCATATGGATATAATAATCTATATGGATGCATATGTTTAGCATTTACTTGATGACATTCCAAATAATGTGACATAAAGTCCACTACATCTTTCTTGATTCCCTTCCAAAAATAAAGTGGTCTAAGCTTTACGATAAGTTTTGTTACTCTTGGATGTCCTAAATATGAGGCATTATGTAGTTCTTTTAGCATTGTACTCCTTAGATTTTCTTGATATGGCACATACATCCTTTCATTATAACACATAAGACCATCACTCTCTAAGTTCTATCCTTTATACCTAGGATTCTCAGCATTCATAGACAAAGCTTTTCTAACCCGATCATAAAATTTGTCTCTTGGTGAGAAATTTATCACATGATCTTTGAAAGTACTCTTGATAGTATACATAATTGTTATGTACCTTCTACAACTAAAATCATTAGCTACTCTATTTTCTTTGCCTTTGATGTAATTGATATCCAAGTCATAATCAGATAAAAACTCTAACTAGTGCCATTAATGAGTATTCAAATTTGGTTGGGTGAAAAAGTATTTGAGTCCCAAGTTATCAGTCTTGATCTCAAATGTTTTTCATAACAAAAAATATCTCTAAACTTGCAAAGCATGAATAATTGATACAATTTTAGATCATGAGGGGCATAATTCACCTTATAAGACTTTAGCTTCCTTGACTCATAATATACTACTGCACCATCTTGCATAAGGATTCCTCCTAGTCCATCCTTAGATGCATATGTGATCATTGAAAATTGACCATTGGGATTAAAAACTATTACCATTGGTACTAAAGTAAGACTTATTTTCAATTCCTAAAAAGTTACTTCACACTTTTCTGACCAGATAAAACTTTGATTCTTACGTTGCAAAGAGGTAATCGAATTGACTATCTTGGAAAACTTTAAAATGAATTACCTATAATAGCCTACTAATTCCATGAAAATCATTACCTCATGAACATTTATTGGTGTTGGCCACTCCATAATGGCTCTTATCTTAGCTAGATCAATAGAAATGCCATCCATTGAGATAATATGTTTTAGATATTTCACTTTATTTTGGAAAAATACACACTTGGACAATTTGCCATATAGCTTGTGTTTTCATAGATGTTGTAAAACTAGATCCAAATGTTGAATATGCTCTTATTCATCCTTATAATATATAATAATGTCATCTAAAAAGACCCCAAAAAATGAGATTCATGAATGTTGTAGGTGCATTCATTAACCCAAATGGTAAGACTATAAATTTGTAATGCCCATAGCGAATTCTAAATTTTGCCTTTAGAATAGCTTCATATTTTATTCTTAATTGATGATATCCAACTCTAATATCAATCTTAGAAAAGACTGTTACTCCTAGCATTTGATTGAAAAGATCATTTATTTGAGGTAGTAGATACCTATTCTTAATGGTCACTTTATTCAAAATTTGGCAATCAATGCAAATTCAAAGAGTTCCATCCCTCTTCTTAACAAATACAACTAGTTTACCCCATGGTGACACACTTGGTATGATCAACCCTTTGGACAACAATTCTTGAAGTTGTGCCTTCAATTCTACTAACTCAGTGGTTGTCATTCTATACAGAAATTTAGACTAAGGTTCTGATCCTAGTTTGATATCAATAGAGAAATCAAACTCCCATTTAGGAGGCGATCCTAAAAATTTCTCCAAAAACACATCATGAAAATTATTAAGACAAGGATAATATTTAATTGATGGTTCCTTAATTTCCCTCATTTCATTTATCTTAATGATAAATGCTTGAAATCCTTTACCTTGGGCCCTCTTAAGTTACACTGCATAAATATGCCTAAGGCTTAACTCCCTTTTCTCACCCTAAATTAGTGTCTCATTTCTAGAATCATCAAGACACTTAACCCTTTTTATATGATATTCAACCTTGGCCTTATGTTTCACAAGCCAATTGACTCCTAGGATCACACATCATATGATCCTCGTGGTGCTACATAAAGATCCACAACCATTTTGAATTCTAATAACCTAATTTTTGATTCTATTAAACACTTGTCAACCTAGACTTTAGAATCATTCCCATATTATACCAACCATGTATTTTCCATTACAACAACTTTCCTCGATAATTTATTTAGAATCCTATGAGATATAAAACATTGTGTATCCCATGTATCTATCAAAATGGAAACTATAAGCATGAAACCATAACTTTTTATCAATATATGTCACTTTCACACTCAAATAATGTTCAGAACTTGAAAAGGAAAAAGACTGTACTAATGTTAAAATGTAGGATATCATTCTAACAGGGCTTCATCATACTCTATGTGGATGATTTTTTTACTATCTAAGGGGTTGTATATATATCAAGAAGGAAGAGAGAGAGGAAATCCTTTGGTTCCAAGGAGAGGAATCAATTGTTTTGAAGTCACCATCTTTAGTTGTAACCATCTTTACAAAGGATGCTTGTTTAGGCCATTTGGTTGATCCATGTCATCACAAGTTATTACACCTTTGGTCCTACTCTCTCAAAGATGTTTTTACAACATTTGCATCAATAGAATAAGGATATTCTTAGCTGAGTCATGGCATCAAAATAGTTATTACAAGGGATTCCACCTGTTATAGATTTGTCTTTTCCATTCTATTTGGCTTTGTCCTTCTTCTTTCATTAGTCCTCAAAGAATGACTCAAATCTTGGTCGATCAATGGTGATATGGGCTCTCTCCTTGGCTTAATAGATGAAGGACGTGATCCCTTGGATCTTCTTGAATCCTCTTATGTTGAACACCAGTGATTAGTTCATTGTCTTCAAGTTGACATTTATTAAACTATCATTTCACTTGGGAATTTCATTTGGGCATCCTATTTTGGGATTTTTGTTTATGGCTTGTTCGAAGGATTGTTATGGATAAAAAGTCTGCAACAATTCTTTCAAACTTCTTGCAAAGGTCACTTAATTTTGAAATGATCCATTCAGGCTTGGAAAGTGTCCTTTTGGAAATTTTCAAAGGGCACTTTGGAGGGAAAGTGACCCTTCAAAAATTTTTGAAGGGCACTTTCAAAGGGAAGGTTTCCCTTTGGAAAAGTTTTGAAGGGCACTTTGGAGGAAAGTGGCCCTTTGGAAAAGCTTCGAAGGGCACTTTAGAGGAAAGTGGCCCTATGAAAAAGTTTTGAAGGGCACTTTGAAGGGAGAAAGACCCTTCAAAACTTTCTAAGGGGCACTTGGAATGGAAAGTGTCCATTTGAAAAAGTTCCAAAGGGCACTTTAGAGGAAAGTGACCCTTCAAAAAGGTTTCAAAGGGCACTTTGGAGGAAAGTGGCCCTTCAAAAAAGTTTCAAAAGGAACTTTGGAGAGAGAAAGAACCCTTTAAAAAAGTTTTGAAGGGAAATCTATAAAGAGAGAGACCCTTCAAAAAAAATTTGAAGGGCAATATTTTAGAAAAAGATAGGCCAAATTCTTTTATACTTTTTCTCTGAGACAAATAGTCTGAGACAGAAAACCTGAAACAAAGGATTCCTTCGAGAAAAGGCAAAGAGAGAGTTCTTTTGGACTTTTTATCTGAGATAGAAAGTTTAAAAGAATTTCTAGGCTTAGACAAAAAACTTGAGACAAAGGAACCTTTCCAAAAGAGATAACACTTAGGCAAAAGGGGTGAAAAACACTTAAACAAGGCTAAAACAAAGATTTCAAAGAAGAGAAAACAAATAGTTTCTTTCATGAGCCCTTCATAATTAAAATGAAAATAGACAAGAGATGTTTAACTTAGCCAAAGGAAATTTCAAAACAAGGGTAAAAAATTTGGCTAACAGGCAGTGGTCAAATTCATATTAATTTCTAACTTCTTTTTGGCCCACTACATAGTTATTTCTCTTTCCCACTGATAAGCTCCCCAAATGGCTTTGGTGACCTCAGAGTAGTTTTGAATATTTAAATACTTTTCCATTTTAGTTAACCATACTTTAGCTCCATCTCTCAGAACATTTCCATCAAACTTAGGTGGATTCACCTTTTTCATATCCCTTGCCAATTCTACAGCTACATGTGATCTCGCATATCGAGGCACTACCTTGTGTCTCTACTCTTAAGGGATTTTTTGCTCAGCAAGATTCTCTTCAAGCTCATCTTGATGGGCTCATTTTTCATGTCCATGAATTTCCTATTCTATGGATATAATTATATCCCTAGTCTCATTCATGTTTTCAAGAATCTAATCTAACTTCACTACTTGCTCAGTAGCAAATTGGTTAAGATCAAATGAAGGGTTATTGTCATTGAA
This sequence comes from Torreya grandis, assembly GCA_037957365.1. Taxonomy (NCBI): domain Eukaryota; kingdom Viridiplantae; phylum Streptophyta; class Pinopsida; order Cupressales; family Taxaceae; genus Torreya; species Torreya grandis. The sequence continues at coordinate 3,213,191 of JARHVA010001650.1, forward strand.
ATTCGAAGGACCCTCACCTTATGCTCTTACTTGAACCATTATCTTTTTTATCAAAATAATATGAAAACATTAGCAGACTCATTAATTCCTAGAGTTTGAGTCATAGCTCTAATACCATAATATAACATCCTCACAGAGATTTACTAGAATAATGTAGTAAAAAAATTAAGAAATATTTACAAAACACTTATTATTTCATTAGATTACACCATGAGAATATAATTAGTGACATTAACATACTAACTAATTATATTAATCATAAGTAAACATGTATTAATAATAGTTACTGATCACTAGCACCATATGTTACATAACATAACTACTAAAATCTAGCCATGGCTTGTATAATAATATAGCCACTACTATCAATGTATAATAATAAATCAAATTACATTTCCAATGGGCATTTTTCCTATAAATATAATAATAGATATAATGCTCCATAGAGTTTGATTCATTTTAACTCATGTGTCCCTAATAATCTCAAGTGTAGTCTCCAAGTAAGTACTACAGTAGGGAGGGAGAGTATCATTTGAGTACTTTTCCACACCATCCATGGACTATCGATACCCTGCACAATCCCCTAAATAGGGAATGGCCCTCCCTTCATGGATGGGTAGATAGTGATGATGCAAGAATCCAGAGAGACATATTAATACCTGTGTGTTGTAAGATTTTTATTACATGATGTGTACCATAAAGAAATACATTTTAAACATGATGTCATATAAACATGTAAATCATACATATAAAATGACAATATCTATCTAAACATTACTTTGGCCAAAGTTTTCAAATGGTTATTGATCTCTAGGATCGGTCAAATTCATACACACCACTTGATCAGATTACCTTCATCTGGCATTGGTGGCACTAAATAAGCTAGTGTAGTCCATATCACTACTTAATTAGTACTAGCAATGTGAGATTTAGTTAACATTATTTTAACCAATAGTTTCATGCAATTATTTCTATTAACAAGTACAAATACATGTTAAATATTGAAATAATAACTACACATATATTTAGTGCATCAAACATATGAATGAACCTCATTTTTATTATTCAACACATAAATAATAATTATGACAAACAATCCTATTTACCAAATGGGTAGAATATAACTTATTTAAAATAATCTACTTTCCATAAGTAAATGCAATAAAATCAATCATCTCAACACATATGGCATACTACTTTATTATAGCAGTAGCAATAAAAAAATAACTTATAAATACAAAGTATAATATTTCTTTTTATTATGCCTATTGAGAGGTTTTATCGCATAAAACTTAAATCATCCTTACCTTTATGTTTTTGACTTCACTATTAATCAAAACTATAACAATAGGTATTCATAAAATATGTATTCATACTTGTTATATATATGTATATGAACCTAAGTTCACACACACATATTTATACACTATTCTTAACATGTATACATCCCTATATATATATACCATACTATGGTGTTTCCATTTATCCCTAGATTATTTTAATCAATAACCTATTTATGAATAAGCATATAAAATTAAAAAAAGACTTAATTATTTTAGCCCCCAATTAAATTTGACCTAAACTCTAAATTATATGTGGTACAATAATGACCCCACATTACTCCACATCCCTTTGTTTTTACCTAAAAACCCAATAGCATACATCTCTGATTCATATTCTCAGGTATAAATTTTCACACAATCTTTGAGTATGCATTCACAATGTTTTATCATCATATCTCTAAAGACATAAACTCACAAAACTCTAAACTCACAAACTTTGGAAATTCTTGTATTCATTATAACTCTGTGTGTGTGTGTGTGTGTGTGTGTGTGTGTGTGTGTGTGTGTGTGTGTGTGTGTGTGTGTGTGTGTGTGTGTGTGTGTGTGTGTGTGTGTGCGTGTAGTTTGAGTAAGAATACACAATTAATGGTTTAGATATAAACATCCTATTCAAATGACATCCCAGTCTTTAACTTATTCTTGTTTAAAACACAGTCTTTGTGTATGTATAAATATACACACAGTATTCATAACTTACAATGTTTTTAAAGATAAGATTTGAACATAGGAATTCGATAAGGGGAGATTAGTATTATGTCAGTAGAGGAAATAAAATCCAAAAAAACACTAATGAACTAACACCTTAAGCATATATCTTAGGACGAGCTTGGTGAATAAACCAAATAAAGACACAACTAGAATGTAAAGAAATAATAAACTTTCCTCACCTTCCTTGATTTATCCAAAGGATTTTTTCATTAGCTTACTTATATTTTTATTCAAAGGTCTTTGTCAATGGAGCTTTGGCTATCACCACCTCCTCTTGGCATCATTGGATTTTGTGGCTATGACTTGTGAAGCTTGGCTTAATAATTTGGAATAATTACACTATATCAAAATAGCTTTTGAAATCATTTTTGCATGATAACTTTGGCTTGAGAGAGATTTTGAAATCATTTAATCATGATTACTTTATACCAATCTAGCTTAAAATTATGAGTGTGAGGCCTTCTATTTATAGATTTTCCTATTTGACCAGAATGAACCTAGACCATCCATCTCAAGATGAAGATGTGTGGCCAAGAATACATTCAATTTTAGAGGCTAAAATTAATAAATTCCTTTATAAATATTTGGGATAGAGAGGAATTAAAGAGGTATGGGAGGGCTTAATTAGATATTTGTTGCACTTATGGCTTGTGAATGCCACCCCATAGATGATGTCACTAGGTGATGTAGTTATTCACAATCAATTACCATTAATGAAATAATCAATAACCTCCATGGAAAATACACTTAATCTCTTGATTTGAATTAATTAGGTTTAAACATGATTAATAAATTTTGGTGCAAATTATTTGGAAATTGATGCTCAATTAATCAAACTAGTCAAAATGTTGTATTATTGGGTCAAATTTTGATTGGAGAGGAATTGGGAAGCGATGTTAGATGCATTGAAACTGTTATCCCATTTAAGATGTTGTCAACACAAAATAACAAAGGCACATGTCTCATGCAATAAAATTGGTATAAAAGAGCAATCCAAAGCACCCTAGTTGAAATGGTCATTTTGACTTGAAATAATCTAATCAAAGTTAGGTATCACATAAAATGCATTACCCCATTTAGCCAAAATCAACACTTGTATATGACAAGTTCAAACCATTTAGCATATTTTATTATTTTTATCCTAAATTGTATTTTTAGATATAAATTGGTTTGAAGCTTAGTTGGAGGTCATTGGTGACTAGTTTTAGGTGTCTATAATTTACCCCTATTTAGGAAGGTGTTGTAAGCTATAGGCATAGTAACCTATTCTCAAATAATGAAAAGGTCCTTCATGCCTATGACTTTAATGATAATGGATGAATTGTATGTGCTCCCTCAAGGGAATAGTTGGCAAAGGGGTCGGTAAGGTCCTTCAAAAAGAGGAAAAGATTGGACCAAAAGGATGAAAATGATGGGGTGAAAACATGATGATGTACCTAAAGTTAGGAAAAATTATTGAGAATGTGAGTGGGATGGTGTATAATGATTTACCCAAAGGTAGTTATAAGCATTATATCTTGATAGTGGCAATGTGTTATGATAACACAATGATTTTCCCAAAGGCGATTATAATCATTGAGAAGATAGAGTTACCCCAGTTAGGATAGAAAAATAGGATAACAACATGGCCCTATTGGGAAAAATAAAGTAAATGATTGGTGATAACACAATGATTTGCCTAAAGGTGGTTAGAATCATTGATAATATAGGTGGGATGGTGTGAAATTATTTTCCCATAGGTGGTTATCATTAAACCCCAATTATGGCAAACATGATTGATTGGTTGATGATTGAAGACATGATGATAATAACTAAATATAGAGGATAAAGATGAATTGAGAAAACCTGCTAGGAGGGAGATGTTTATCTGAACTAACAAAGGTTGAAATGTTTTCATTGTTTAATTACTCTATTTGGGATATGATTGGGATTGTTACAGGTGTTGGTGTCAAGGAGATGTTGATGTTGCCATTGCTATGTAGACTTTATGAAGCTGATTTTTTGTATAACACATGATGGTAAGCATCATGATAGAAAACCATGAGGAATGATCTGAAAGAAACATAAGGATTGACTCTCGTGATCTAATATTCAAGGAAAAATAATGCACTAATGTTAAAAACCATGATGATAATGTAGACTTATGAATATGGATGGATTCAAGTATAATTGCATAAGGAATCACCCAATGAACACACATAGACTGAATCAAGGAAATAATGTTGAAATTAAACAAAAAATCACACAAACAATAAACAAATAAACAAGCAAAGAAATAAAAAAATAAAAAAATAATATTTAGTCCTAATGTTAGTAAAAATAATGTGACGAACATTGCCCCTAGAAAAATAGGTAACAACATAACAAATAAACACAACTAGATGAATAGAGGAAAAAGAAGGGGCTGGTCAAGTTGTCTCCATATGCGTTAGGCAAGTGGATGTTGCCAACATAGTTCCATGGATGTGATGATCCAATGAAAAATTCAGGCTGAATGTAGTTCTCCCAATAAATGGAAAGAAAATGATAAGTGATGAAAAAAAACATGATGGATGTGATAGAAGAATAAGAATGATCTTTCAAAATGGAAAGTGTGTGGGATAAAAATCCAAAAAAGAAGGGGAAACTAAGGAATAAGTGATTACGTTGTGACTTAGTGAGGGTTCCCAAAATCCTTAAGGCAAAGAAGAGGTCAATATTTGTGGTTTTTATAAATGATTTTTTACTATTTTTAGAAATTTAGAGTATCTCAACTCAATCAAGAATGATGAGACACTTAACGGTCCAAAATTGTAAAACTATGAGAGTGGTGCTTAGGTTGCTAATAAAACGATGAGAGTGTGGCTTAGGTTACTTGTATAATGGTGAAAGTGTGTCTTATATTACTTGTAAAATGGCAAGATCATGGTTTAGGTTACTCATAAAATGGTGAGAGTGTGGCATAGGTTGCTCACAAAATAGTTAGAGCATGGCTTAGGTTGCTCACAAAATGGTGAGATCATGGCTTAGGCTTCTCATAAAATGGTGAGAGTATGGCCTAGGTTGCTCACAAAATGGTGAGAACATGGCTTAAGGGGGACTAATCTGACCTCAATGTGAACCAAATGTGACCCACATAGGCCCAAAATGGCCTTAGTTCATAGGCGTTTCACCTTACAATAAAGGAATTTGACTACTGTAGTAGCCAATTCATATAAAATAAGCATAGTTGACATAATGGCACAATACATCATAGGAATGGTAAGGTGGTACTTCAAGGCATGATAAATAAATATAGCCACTAATTTTCCCATAGGTAGTTGTAATTACGAAATAATGGCATAGGTCAATGACACTAATTTTCCCATAGGCGATTATAATTAGTAGCATGATAATGAGAGAGAACCAAACAAGAAATGAAGGATACAACTGTCAAACTTTTATCTTACTACTATAAAATATATCCTCTATTAGAAATATTGAATCCACTATCAAAATTGAATCTAAATCCTCTTGTTGAAAGTGGCTAGGGAACCAATGGAATGGAACCAAGGTCAAAGGGTTAGGTAAGGATTGAAAAAATAACTTGGTTGATGGGAAAGGTATGGTAGAATGATAGATGGTACAAGGAAGAATGATAACTTTACAGTACAATTGAAATGAGCCTCATAAACAATACCTAAGGTCACTTTAAGTGAAGTAACATTTGAGGTGTATAATGTTCATCGTCTCATCAAGTTCATCTCCATCTAGTGTAACGAGCCTATATACTCTGGTGCTAAAATTTTCAACAATGATGAAAGGGCCTATCTAGTTTGGTTTGAACTTACCTTTATGCTTCTATTAGGCTGTGGTATTCTTTTGGTTCTCTTTAAGGACAAGATCACGAAGTTTAAATTCTCTATCCCTGACATGTTGATTGTACTATACATAGAGGTTTTTTTGGTATGGTTGCATATTATTGAATATGGCCATGTGTTTCTCATCAAATAGTTATAACTCTTGTAGGCAAGATACTCGATAGTCTTCATCATCTAGGACATGCTTCAAGGAGATTCATAGAGAATGTGACTCAACCTCAAAGGGAAGAATGGCCTCAATGCCATAAACAAGTGAGTATGGAGTTGCTCCTATGGGGTTACGATGATTGGTGTGGTATGCCCAGAGGGTATGAAATATTTGGAGGTGTCAATCATGGTCAGTATCATTGAAAATATTTTTAAAGATGTTGACAATGGTTTTATTGGATGCTTTTGCTTGGTTGTTACCTTTTGGGTAATATTCCATGGAAAAATTTTGAGTAATTTTGTACATGACACATAACAATTTGACATATTTATTTTTGAATGATTGACTATTATCAGATATAATATTAGAGGGGATACCATAGTGGCATATAAAATAGTTAAAAATGAACTTAGAAATTTGCTTTCAAGTCACATAAGTGAGGGTTATAACCTCAACCTACTTAATGAAATATTCTATGGTGGTAAGGATATGTCTATGGCTATCTGATGAGGTAAGGTTTATCTTCCCATTGAGGTCAAGGCCCCATGTAGCAAATGGCCATGGTGTAAGCATTAGTTTCAGAGTCTTAGCTAGGGCATGAATCAGACTAGCATGCCATTGGCATTTTTAATACTTGTTCACATATTCAACTACATCTACATCTATTATGGGCCAATAGTACCTGATACACAAGAGATTTTTAGAAAGGATGGCCCTACTAGTGTGGGCTCCACATACATCTTTATGAACTTCTTGTAATGCTAGTGTAAATTATGTTGAATTTACACAACAAAGTAGAGTTTTATCAAAACTACGATGGTAAAGGTTTTATCTAAGGTATAACAAATGGTTTGATAAATGAAGGATTTAGGTTGATTTTAAGATAGGTCAGGTGGCATAATTTGGTCATGGAGGTAGTTGTAAAGGTTTGAATACCATATAGAGCTAGGACCAATAATATCATAGATCATCATGATGGTTAAAGGTGTATGAGCTAGCACTAGTAAATTATTGATGAATCAAAGATCTAATAGTAGCCATAACATCTACGGTTCTATTGTTTGCCCTTGGTATATGTTCAAATTGGACATCAACAAACTATTATTTAAGAGTGTCAGCCATGGCTTTGTATGGCTCTAGCTTGTCATCTTTGGTCTAAAAGTGGTCTATAACCTGATTGATGATTGACTGAGAATCACCATAAACCTTGAGATGAGATATATTCCATTATACTACTTATCAAATCCCTACAACAAGTGCTTCATACTTAGCCATGTTGTTGGTAGAAGAAAAGTTTCTATTGAATGATTTAGATATTAGATCCCCCTATGGTGTAATAAATAAAAGGCATGCCCTTGATCCATGTGTTTTGAATGATCCATGAAAATATAGCTTTAATTATTTCTCCTCAAGAGGTGTATCAATGATGGTCATAATGGATTCATCAAGAAATTGGAATGTGAACAGTTTTGTATCGTCAAGGGGTGTTTCATCAAGTTGATCTAAAATAACTTTCCCCTAATGACTTTCTAGTTGATGTATTCAATTTCAAACTCACTGAGAAGCATGATCCATTAGGCCATGCAACCTTGTAAAACTATTTCAGATAGTAGATACTTGAGTGGATCCACTTTTGAAATAACCATGGTCTTATTATTTAACATGTAATGGCACAATTTTTGAGCTTCAAAGACCATAGATAAATAATCTTTTTCAATGGGCATATAATTGTGTTCATACATGACCAGTGTATAGATTAAGTAGTATATAAAATGTCCCTTTCCATTATCATTGTGCTAATCCAAAAGTTCCCCTAGGGCATTGTCTATAGCTGATAGATATAATAAGAATGAAATTCCTGACATAGGAGGTAATAAAACTAGTGGATTTTCAAGATAGTACTTTATCTATTAAAAAGCTTTTGGACAATCATCATCCCAGAAAAATGTCACACCTTTCTTCAGTAGGTGTGTAAATAGATGGTACTTATTGACCAATTGAGATATGAAGCATCTAATGGATTAGTTATTTCCCTGTAAAATATAGAGCTACTTCAAATTAGTCGGTGGTGACATATAAGTTATGGCTTGTACTTTATCTAGATTGACTTCAATGCCTTGATGAGACATAATGAATCCAAGAAATTTACCTGAAGTAACTCCAAAGACACACTTCTTAGGATAAAGCTTGACTTTGTAATCACATAGTCTTTCAAATATTCTATGTAACACTACTGGATGATTAGCCCTGGTCTTTGATTTACCAATAATGTCATCGACATAGTATTTAACAATGTCATGCATCATATCATGAAATATTATGGTCATAGCTCTTTGGTATGTGGATCCAACATTTTTAAGACCAAACAACATAACTTGATAATAGAATGTTCCCCATGGTGTGGTGAATGTTATTTTATGTTGGTCTTCTAGTGATATTCTGATCTAATTGTAGCCTGAGAAGTTATCCATCAATGAAAGCATTTCATAACCCATTGTGGAGTCGACTATCATGTCAATTTTTGGCAAAGGAAAGTCATCCTTGGGGCATGCTTTGTTTATGTTATAAAAATAAATAAGATTTTGATTCCTTCTAGCTTTTTGTTGACTGGTATAACATTTGAAATCTACTCTAAATAGTTGATCAATCAAATATATCCTACTTCCAAGAGTTTTTCCAACTCTTTTTTCACTAATATAGCAATGTAAGGATGCATCTTACACAACTTTTATTTCACTGATTTGACATCAGGATGTACCACAAGGTGGTGCATAACCAAGGCATGGTCCAAAATTGGCATGCCAGAATAGGCCCATGCAAACATGTCAAAAAAATCTCTCAAAAGGGCTATAAGAACTTCACACTCCATCTTAGTAAGGGATGCACCTAGCTTGATCGACTTTGGGTCATCTAGGGACTCGATGTTAACCTCTATTGTGTCCTCCACTAGAAGGTTTGAACCATCTTCAAGAATAGTGGGCAAAGTTTTGAACTATTTAGTTATGTCAGAGTCCTTAGTTAGGACTAGTACTTTAAGTTTTCTTAGGCATGATGAATCAGAATCCCCCAATAGAAAATATGGCCACATGACAAATATTGTTGGAAAATTTTGAATGATTTTATCAAAACCTTTTTGTTCTTCAAAACTAAATTTAGACCCACAGCTAAGTTCATCATTGGTGGTCTCTTGAGCTATGCTTGAAGAAGGTTGAACACCCCCTTATAATGGCACCTGAAAAAAGTTTTCACCAGTAGACTAGCCTTTTTATTTAATTTTTCCCTAGTCTAAAAGTGCCTCAAAGACATTTTCACTTTAGGACCTCAATATTTTATTTATTTTCTTTTGACTAAGGGTGTTCACCCATTCTCCAAAATAGGCTTCAAGATCCAACTTGATTGAGAACCCTGAATTATGATCCCCCAACAGAACATTGTTTGTAAGGCCTAGAAAACCACATAAAGCCTCATCATTTTGAAACTCATCAATCAACACATTGGATTATTATTGGCCCCAATCATCAGTTGGGGATAATATATTAGAAGTGGGTTGTGATGAATGATTGGTCTAAGGGTAGAAATAGAATGAGTGTCAAATAGATTGGTCTTGGCTAGGTCATCAAAAAGGCTATGATCAGACTCTACTTCACTTTTGGCATCATCATCACTAGTTGTAGGTGTTATAAAATGATTAAGGTAGATGGGCCACCCCTCGGTAGTTTAAATCCAATTCCATAGGGTCCTTTATACTTAGTCATAGAAAACAAATCAAGTGTTCCTTATTGATTTGGTCTGAGGCCTCCTCCTTTATAGTCTTGATTTGTCATGATCCAGTTAGGAATAGGATACTTTGCATTTTTATAATAATTGGCCTACTTGTCATTATACAACTATGATTCATCACCTTTGATAGGGTCCTATTTTTAGCCATAGGCTGGTATGAAAGTGATAGATGCTGGACTATGAAGGTTATATTTTCCCTTTCCTTGCCATTCTATGTGAAGTGGTTTGGCTTTAGGTCTTCCAAAGGACTTGGGGTTCTGTGGAAGGTTTACAATGTGAAAGGTTTCATGGGTCAAATACTCTCTTGGGCCATTATCCAAGATGGTATAATGATTGGATATTTTAGGAAGCAAAATGTGGGAAAGTAAATCAAGGGTATTAGGATCAATGCAGTTGTCCTATAGTAAATCAAGGAGTATTTCCTTTCCCTTGTCTTATTTGGGAACTAGATTCATGCTTAAACGGTAGTTATAGATCTTGAACTCAGCCTTTAGATGTTTGCAATTATCGTATAGATATAAATCTCCTAGTATACAAACCCCCATCCCTAAATGGGAGAACTTGATAAATTGGTGAAAAGTTGATGAGACTACATGAATTGCATGTAACCAAGGTCTACCCAAAAGTATATTGTATGATGAATCAATATCTAGCACATGGTAAATTGTATCATGGGTCAAGGTCCCAAGGATAACTGGTAAACTTATAGTGTCTTTTGATTCTCATTCTTCATTATCATAGGCTTTGATGGTTATTATTTCCACTTGGAGATATGTTTTCATGTACCCAACAATCTTGATGAGCTTTAGAGACACTATGTTGAGACCTGATCCATTATCTATAAGAACATGTTTTACTTTATGCCACTTTATTTAAACTTTAATGTATAATGGATTATTATGCAGCAGGCCAAGGGATGACATATCACTTTGGTTGAAGTTTACTTGTTAGGCTGGAGATAGGTGTCCAACCAAAGCTTAAAATTTGTTAGGGGATATGTCACTTGAAACTGTGGATTGGATAAGGAACTCATTTAAGATGGTTTTGTGGATTGTTGATGTATGCAACAAATATAAAATGGAGATTTGTGCTGGTATATTTTACAATTATTCCATAATGTCAAATGTATTTTCTTGAATAGTGTTAAATGGCTTATTGCAAGGTAGAACATCTAGTTGGATGATGGGTGAATTGGCAGATGGTTATGGACCGAGGATGGTAATCTTTGACCATTGAGTTATGATTGCATAATTGGTTTGGTATATAAGACCATGGTTGTTAACAAATGATGGTGATGGTGGGGGACCAAATAGGACAAGTATCGGTTATTAGTGCACTTGTACGTGGTCATGAGGCAAGGATGAGTTATCAGTATAAGGTCAAAAAATTAGTAATCCCTACATGTTGGTATGCTTATATGTGGTCCTAGGTCAAGGAAGGATTATTAGTGTGAGTTGATTGATTGACATTGTTTATAAAAGGTCTTGATTGATTGGTATTTAGTCTCATATTGATGAAGATGGTAAAAATGTAGCCTCATGTAATAAGGCCTACAAACCTATTATAGTCATGTGCAACTACATGGTAGGTCTGTTGGTTATTTCCATTCTAACCTTGGTCCCATCCATTAGGTTGATGTTATTGGTTCTATTATTGTTGATTTATTTGATTATATCTTAGTAGTTGATACTTATTTTGTTTTTTTACTAGACACTATTGCTATTATTATTATTGTGGTTAGTTGTTATGTTATGGAAAAGGGTTTTGATAGATTCTAAGGTTTTGATTGGAAGTGAAAGCACCAGTATCCAATTTTATCTCCCCATTATCCAACATATTTTGAAGCAAATGTTTGATTTTCACACAACATTATAAATTATGTTCGTTAACCTGATGATATTCATAGAATACATCTTATTGGTACCAATCAGGATAAGGAATGCCCTTAGGATAATGCTTTAGTATAGGCTAGCTAATTAGATTAATAGTAATGATCTTGTAAAACATAGATTCAATAGGTTCTCCAAGGTCACTAAAAATGTGATGAATAGGCATTGGTCTACTTGGAGGAGGGGTTTGTAATGGCAAAGGTTGTTGCATTTATTGCACGAGCCTAGGTTTTTGTGCTTACTACATTTGTTAAAAAGGTTGTGGGTTAGGAGTAAATTGTATATGTTGTGTGGGATAAGTAGATGGCGTTTGCACCATTTGGACATGTCATAACTTAGTTATTCCATTTCCCAAAACATTCTTATTGTGATTACATGGCTTAGGTTTTTCATAGTTATTGGCCTGTACTAGTTGTGACACTTATGTTCAAAAATTTTGGTTCTAGCCATTTCCTTGATTGGTAGATTGATTTTTATTTGATGAAGTAATATTGATGATACCTTTAATAATAAAGTCTTAGTCGATCAATAAACCTTTGTCAATTATCTCTTTAAAAGTATATACACATTACAGTTCTAGATGATAGGATATCTCACTATGCAAAATTTTGGTAAACATAATGGCTAATTTTTTGTCTGGTAAACTATGGGTGAATCAACTTATAAGGGCTCTCCATCACTATAGATAACTTAACAAATTTCACCAGCCTTTTGCTTAGCTTGCATTAAGTTGACCAATGAAATATCATGTTTGATATTGTTTGAGAAGTGTTGCACAAACTTGTCTGAAAGATCATCAAAATATAATACTAAATTCCTGGACAACTTCAAAAACCACTCCAAGGATTGTCCTGCCAAACTCCTTGGGAACAAAATAATAGGTATATGTTGTTATATGACACTAGCAAGCATGCAATGAAGAACTCTGTCAAATAAGCCTCAGGGTCACCTTTACCCTTGTATTTTTCAAATTTTGGTGGTTCATACCCTGGAGAAAATGGTATTTACAAGTACTCCATTTTGAAATGGTAGGAACACACATCATCCAACTTGAACTTTTTAGTTTATTTCCTAGTTTGGATGACAGTAATGGCATCCTTCATTTATTGTAGTTCTTGGGCTAGAAAACTAGAAGGAATATTGGTTTGAGGTGGAGGTTGGGTGCTCATAAGCAGATTACTTTGATCGAGATATAGTGGAGGTATAGTTCATTGTGGAATGTTGGTTTGGTTGGGGAATGGACCAAGAATACACATGTGTGTATTAGGGTGCAATTATTGAAATTTTACTTACAATTGCATAATATTTTAGCTAGGGTTTTGTATATGGGCCTAATTTTGGGTAAATTATTTCTGAGAGGGAAGGATATGGCTAGGAATGACATGTTCTACCTATTGAGTTTGAATAGGGACCTATTATCGACTAGTCAAACTTTGTTGATTGAGGGGTACTTGAGAACCAATACCTTATCATTAAGCTTGTAGCATGTTATGGACAACAAGAAATTATTGCCTAGTTGGTATTTGAGGAACATTAGAACCTCTTTATTGCATGAATCCTGGTTGGGAAGTAGATGCATGTTGACGGTTCAGTATTTATCACTGACCAATATTTACACATTATTGGTTAAACATCATTTAGTTTTGAATTGGCATATTAGTTTATGATGACATAAGTATGTTTGTTGCTACTTGGTGAGGTAGAACGTTGGTTTCCCCCTATTGAGGTGGTAATATTTTATGCCTCTGATATGTTGATACATTGGATGATGCTTACTATTGTGAAATATTACTCATCACCTATTGGGGAGGAGTAAGATTCATCACATTTTGTTGTGACATGGTACTAGTTATTGGCTGACTACCTAATCCTATTGGTTGAGTGATTGAAGAAGTAGTCGGTTGAGGATTAGTGGTGATTGTTTGATATTGGGATATAAAAACCTTTGACATGGTGCTAGTTAAAGGGGTATTTTATTGTAGACTAGTTGTTTGTGCATTAACACCATGTTGGTTTGGATTGAACATTGTTTGTACATTATCCATTATTTTTTTCTCAATGTTTTGCATAGAAGCAAAAGATACTTCTTTGATAGTTGGCATATTAAACATGTTGATGACCGAAGTGTTATGCGTAAATAGGTCTACACCCTGATTTTCTTGACAAGCCAATTCCATTAAAACTCTTGTTAAAGGAACAAATTGATAAGAGGTGCATTTGACATGGTCATATTATTGAAATTACATGGTAGGTTCAAATAAGTTTGGTATGTTTTGTGAATCTATATAAAGTGATCCTTCATTAGACCTTTTCCTTTGACAAGCATATGAGGGTCATGGTATGCCAATGGGACTAGATCTAGAGGGTTGATAGAAAAAGCATGTTCATTGTGTTGACTATAAAGTATGTTATGAAGCATTATTACTAGACTTGATAAATTATCATGGGGGAAGTCTGTTAGAAACTTAGCCCCTACTTCTATAGTTCTGACCAAAATCTCATCCTTATTTTCCAACAAGTGACACTCAAACATATAAGGATCATACATTGATGGTTTAGTAACATAGTATGTTTGTTTAGGAAATGGTTCTTCAATTGTCTATGTATTGCTCTATTTTTTCTTGATGTTGCTCTAAGTATGGAGGCATGTTAACCAAATAATGAGCCAATGGATCTTGGTTTTTTGCCCCTATTTGAGTATTATAAATTGGATAAGGATCGATCTCATAAATAACATTGTATGTATAGGGGTACTGAACCATTTCTTCTTGTGTGACTACATTACTAATCCATGGATTGTACATGATGCCACTATGAGTGTAGGAAGACATGTTGGGATCAATAGTAAATGCTTTGCTATCAAAAGGGAATAGAGTTCTACAAACTCTGAAAAAGAAATGTCAAAAGGTTCAATCTTGGTCTAAATTAGTCAAAAGGATGAATATGTATATCCAAAAAAAATTATGCAATGACTTGTGATGAAATAAGATAATGTCAAATGTCTAACATTTAAACGTCTCACACACAAAAAGGTCAAGTGAATGGACCAAAAAAAGAAATGCCAAATTCTAGGATCAAAGTGTTTTAAATGAGTCTAACTAGGAAAAACAAAGGTTTTTAGGTATTTTAGCCAAACATGGTGTCAAAATCTAGGCTCAAACAAAGGTGCGTGCTGGGACTTTTGGCCAAATGTAGCATCAAAAATTAGACTTTAAAAGCAAAGTGAGATTTTTCATCTAATAAGTTTGAAACACTTTTTAGCATAAAATTTGGGTATGAGGTTAAAAGGCACTTATATATAAATTATTTTATCCCAAATAATTGCACAAACTAGACTCTTTTGATGAACAAGCTAGACAAAATCGAATGGCATAACTGCACTAGACAAAGACTCACAAAGTACACTTGAATTGGTTTGAATTTGAAAAAAATGGACTCTATGCAAATAATTCTATGAAATAATTTGAGTAGTGTAACAATGCCAAAATTCTCAAAAGGTGAGACAAATGCTTACTTCAAGACTCTAAGGCAAAATGGTTTTACATGCTTTGGGAAATGTAATGCTACCCTCCTCAACTCAAATCACACACACTCACTCACACACACACACACACACACACACACACACACACACACACACACACACACACACACACACACACAAAGTTTGAAAATTTTATAAGGAAAAAATGTTGTATCAAATGGACTCAAGACTTGCTTTACCATGGAACAAAAAGAATGGTAATACGAGAAGTAGTATAAAATTTCATTCATGAACTTAGAGTGCAAGCAATGCACAAGAGGACCTAAGTTCACCAATGAAAAATGATAACGAGTCTATAAATGAGCCTCAATCCAAATTAAAAATTGAACCCAAGTTCCCTCAAGTCTAGTGCAAATGGAGAACCCACTTTAACACATCAACCTTATAAACTTATAAAGGTGCATTTTCAAATTTAAATTATCAATGAAGGACTTAATAAAAATTGGCAAATGGTCTAGACTCAAATGGGCAGCATAACTACACCATTCAGATTATATGACACAATGTTTAAGATATCAATTGTGAACAAGAAAAAATATGATCTTCACTTGGACAACATAACGCCTCCTTGTTCAATAAATTTGGTGGACAATGTGTTTGGATATGGCCTTTGCAAAAAAAACAAGTTTTTGACTCAAATCAAGACCAAGAAATCTAAGACAAAGATAAATTCAACTAAGTAATCATCCTAAGCCCTAAATTGACAAGGTTGCATGATATTATTGAAGTCCATATTTATACTTGCACTTGAGAGAAATTGAAGTGTTCATCCAAAAATAAAAGTGCATTATATAGTAGGGTTTTTACACCCCCCCTTCTCTCAAGTGACAATACGATGACATGGACCTTGAGGCACACCTCGCATTAATAATATTTTTGTGACAAGTGGTTTGTCTAAAACTCTACAAATTTTGACCGTCTAGATGGATCACATATGTACCAACTTTCAGATTAGCACACAAGAAAAGTAGCACGTCATTTAGATCCATGTCAAATGGATTATTGTGAAAAGTTCTAGTCCTTTTCACAACCACTACTCCATCACTTATTTAGTGTAGTATGATGTCCAAAATGATCATACATTCTAATCTTAGCCTCTACTATCAAAGGTGGTTTAACTGCTCAAACCACCATCCTAGTGAGGGGATCCCAATTTATATACCCTCCCCAGGTAGAGGGGTTGAAGATGATGTTAGGAGATGAAACCCTAAGTAAAAAATTTCCTATAGAACTTATGGGAGGTAATGAAGTCCCCCTCATAAGCCAAAAATGTATAAAATAAAAACTAAGTAAAAAAGCTTTATGGTTGTTTGTAGATCACCCAAGCCATGCGGGTCTTGGGGAGATCCTTGACAACATCCTTTTTACACATTTAGACTAAGACATAATTTGAAATGAAAATGACACTTTTGATCCCACAAGTTCCCTATAGGGGATGGTGGGAGAGCATACACACATAAATTCCTTTTTGATTTAACAAATTTAACCAAGCAATGACTCAGCAAAACAAACATAACTTTGAAGTGAGTTCAATTTTAGAGCACCAAATCAAAATGTTTGGTGGTGTTCTTTGGCCCCTTAGCCTTAAGTTGAAAAAACTTTTAAAGAACAACTACAAAACATTCAATCTAAACAAGCAAATTTTATTTTTAAAGCACCAAAGGACACGTTCCCAATTCTTTTCAAGTACTCAATTTCAAATATGTGAGATTTAAATCATGCAATCTTGTTTTAAATCTAGATCCAAATGTTTGAATCTAGTCTAGCTCATTTTAAACACCAAATTTAAGTGTTAACAACCATCTAAGCTTGAAAATTGATGTTCGATGTTTTCCTTGACATTGAAAAAATAAGAGATTAACCCCCTACTTAGAAGCATTTATGAGTGTTAGCAAACAAATTTTGGGCTTTGAGATCTCAGGTTTTGAATTAAATTGCACACAATGATCATTGGTAGTTATAAACAACCATTGATGGTTTAGAGGAAACTGTCATCGATCAATTAGCAGTAATCATCGACACTTAAGTAAAATCACCATTGGTCGATAAATGACCATCGATGATAACTTGTAAACCAAAAGGTAAAACCTAAAAATCAAACGTGTTAGATTAGACAAGTGTTAGGCCAAAAATAAAGAAAATTTTGAAAGGAAAAGCCTAGTTGATGAGTTTAAATGCTTTTCAATCCTATAAATCCAAAACAGGTATGATAAAAGGAATTAAAATGCAAATTTTATGTCTATTTATATATTGTAACCCAACCATCGATAGTTGGACCTAATTGTCTGTGGTCACACCTGACCATCAGTGGTCCCTATGTAAACCCATGAAGATGAAATCTGGCCAAACAAAGTTATAAAATCAATTTTAAAACATTTTAAGCATCCCAAATCTTAATTTAAAACTTGTATATTAATCTTATTAGTATATGGGATGCATAGATTCCCACTAGGTGTGCCATTTGTGAATATAGGAATTTGATAATGGGAGATTAGTATCATGTCAGTAGAGGAAATCAAATCCAAAAACACACTAATCAACTAACACCTTAAGCTTAGATCTTAGGGGGGAGCTTGGGGAATAAACCAAATGAAGACATAACTAGAATGTAAAGAAATAACAAACTTACCTCACCTTCCTTGATTGCTGCAAAGGATGTATTCCTTGGCTTGCTCGACTTGTGCTTCAAAGGTCTTTGTCAATGGAGTTTTGGCTATCTCCACCTCCTCTTGGTATCATTGGCTTTATTGGATTTGGCTTGTGAAGCTTGACTCAATAATTTGGCATAATAACACTATATCAAAATAGCTTTTGAAATCATTTGTGTATGATAAATTTGGTTTGGGAGAGATTTTGAAATCATTTTAGCATGATAACTTTATACCAAGATAGCTTAAAATTATGAGTATGAGGCCTTCTATTTATAGATTTTCTTATTTGACTAGAATGGACCTGGACCATCGATTTTAAGATGAAGATGTATGGCCAAGAATTCATTCAATTTTGGAGGCTAAAATCAATAAATTTATATTTATATATATATATGGGATATATATTGGATAGAGAGGCATGAGAGGGATTAATCAGATATTTTTTGCACTTATGGCTTATGGATGCCACCCCATAGATGATGTCACTAGGTGATGTAGTTATTCACAATCAATTTTGATTAATGAAATAATCAATAACCTCCATGGAAAACTACTTAAGCTCTTGATTTGAATTAATTAACTTTAAACATGATTAATCAATTTTGGTGCAAATTCTTTGGAAATTGGTGCTCAATTAATTAGACTGGTCAAAATGTCATATTATAGGGTTAAATTTTGATCGAAGAGGAATTAGGAGGTGATGTTAGATGCATTGGAACTATTAACCCATTTAGGATATTGCTGACATAAAATAACAAAGGCACATGTCTCGTGCAAGAAAATTGGTAGAAAAGAGCAATCTAGAGAACCCTAGTGCAAAATCATCATTTTGACTTGAAATGATCTTATCAAAGTTAGGTATCACATAAAATGCATTGCTCTATTTAGGGTTACATTAGCCAAAATTGGAACTTTTATATGACAAGTTCAAACCATTTAGCACATTTTAGTATTTTTAGCCCAAATTATAATGTTTGAGAGAAATTGATCTGAATCTTGGTTGGAGGTCATTGATGACTAGTTTTAGGTGTTTGCTTCACACACACACACACACACACACACACACACACACACACACACACACACACACACACACACACACACACACACACACACACAGAGTTCAAAGTTAATATAAACTCATGCATAGTTGACATATATATATATATATATATATATATATATATACACATATGTATATATGTCTTCACTGTATATATATGTGTGTGTGTGTGTGTGTGTGTGAACTATGTATGAGTCTATATTAACTTTGAATCATGTGTGTGTGTGTATACATGATTCAAAGTTAATATAAACTCATGCATAGTTGATATATATACATATGTATATATGTCTTCACTATTTTAATGTCAACCTAAAATGTAAATTGACTTAAGTATAAACTTTGTGTTCATTCTATCACATATACACAATTTTACTATATGTCAAAATTCAATGTTAATAATAAACTTACAACCTTTTAGCTTCATCATGTTTCAGGTTTTGAACCACATGTGTGTGTGTGTCTTGTTCGCATAGGTCATATATGAATACATACATATGTACCCTATGCCTATATTCAAAATACCCAAACCTTATGTATGCAGAAATATAACCATTCTATTCATAATTTGTCTATCAAATTTACACAGTCCAAAATCAAATCGACAGTTCACACTATCATTTTATTATGTATTCATAAAATTGAATTGATCGGTAT